>VJMY01000087.1:54238-160762 GCA_009869795.1 Neelides sp. FZ-2019
GGGGGGGGGGGGGGTTCGCGGAATCCAGTTAACTCCTTTTGTCCTCCTTTCTTCCCACAACTTGGAAACTCAAACTTGTCTCCCAATTTCCTCCCTTTTCTCTCCCAGCTCTCCCACACATACGAGCCCAAACACGCCCCGGAATCCCACAACTTTAACAATGAACAATCCTTTGAAAAACATTCCTAATTATGTCCATTCAGTAATTTAATTAAAATTGAAATGTTTAAATAAATAATATCTTTCAAGTCAGTCAGTTTAAATGGTTTAATATAGTGCATTATAGTGGCGAATTTTGAGAATTTTATTTGTTAGTTGAATGAATGTTTATTGCTAGTTATTTATTTAAATGATCTTGAAATGTGTAAATGACAGAACAAGTCAAAAGTAGATTTAAATTAAAAGAAGAGATCAACTTTGAACTTTGGCCTTGTTTGCAAATGAAGGGATGATGCAGAATTTATATGGCCATTCGTTGTTGAGATTGTTGACAAAGTTGATGACAAAGTTCCGGTTTAGCCATACATATTAAACAGATGGACATTTACTCTGTATAATAAACCTCGTAATTAGCCGAAATCATCCAAAATATGATAGGCCAAAAGTTGATGATGGCGAAAGTGAGTTTGGAAGGAGACGCTTTTGTTTGACATTGGATCAAATCCCGCTTAAACTTCGTGAACAAATATATTAAGGGCGTTTGAATGTATTTAGCTAATGCATTTCATCTTCATCAGCTCGGTGTTTAATGCCCTTCGCTCATTTCATCTCCGATATTTACTTTCACAAAAATCCCACCGCGTTGAAAGACACTTTACATATTTTAAAACACTGAGCCGTGTCAGTGCATATTGGAGCACTCCATCAAGATGAACATTCAACAACGTTTTATATTTTATTACATCGCAGAAAATTCGCTTAAGTGATTAAAAAGCATCAATTTAATACTGGAAAAGCAATCATGCATTAATTTGCATTTAAAATAATTAAAGATTTAAAGATTTTTGTTTATTAAATTGTATTTATTAAATTGGGAATATTTTATTTATTGAATTATAAGAGAGCAAGTTCGTGTGTGATTGAAGACATTTTATTAGATTAACATTTGATTAATTAAACAGTAGCGATGGGAGTGTTAGTGTTGTCCACACCTGAATCTCTCGCAAGATCCCTCGCCCCGCATGGCCTTTCTGAACGTGGTGTAGTACGAGGTGGTTTGGAGTGTGGCGGGGATCAGCGTGTCCATGATCTTCAAAGCCACGTGGTTCTTCTTCCCCCCGAATCCCGCCCCAACCTGGCAAATGGTCTTTTGAAGACACTCGCCGCTCTCCACGGCAGAAAGGACAATCGCGGCCATGCGACTCAACTCCTCGTCCGCCTGTCAAAATAATGAGAAAACTTTGAGATTCTCCTTCGACAAATTGAAAGGAAAACTCGGGATTTTCTATGCAAACCAATGGACTTTCACAAAAACTCAGCTCTGGTGAACTCAAGTCCTATCTCTGCGAGCTCATCGTAAGTTGAAAGATAGGGTAAGAGCTTGAAAAAAGTAGGAAAGTTAATACGGGGAAGTAAGGAGACTTCTTAGAGAAGTCCAAATATTGAAAATAGTGAGAAGGTCCATTGTCACCTCACTAAGGAACTCGAAAGGCGAAATGGGAGAAAAGCTCATTCAGGGAATGAACAAGTTGGCCCACCGTGAGAGCGGGGAGAAAAAAGAGGAAAGTTTGGGAAGTTTGGAAAAAGTGGTTCATTTTTGATTCAAAGATCGTCGCGTCTTCGGAATACACCGGAGGATATTATTGACTCCTTCTTGTCAATATTGGGTTTACCTTGAGTTCTCGCCTCCGCCGCGTCTTGGCCTCCTCCTTCACCTCCTCCTTCTTCTTCGTCTTCTCGTCCTTCTTCTCCTCGGCGGCCGAGGAGTCGAGTAAATCCGCCGTGGACTTCAAGGCAGCCCCGCAAGTGTTGCAAGCCACGTAGAGAGCCACGGAGCACAGAGCGCCAAACCCGAAGGTCGTCATGGTCGAGAAGTTAAAGGTCTTCGCAAGACCCCAGTCACTCTCACCTGGGGTGATCTGGAATTAATTCATTTAATCTACTTTTAAGTCACTTAATGATTTAAAATTCATTAATGATTATTCCAATGATATCCAATTGAATAAAGATTATTTTAAGTAATAATTAATTAATATCATATTTTAATTATTATTATTAATTATATCAAATGAGGCTTTTTTTACCAGATATCCGCTTTGGCTTTCGTACCCTTTGGCTGGTCCAGTGGCGAAATATCCACTTCCAAAGGCACTTCCATAGGGAACTAAATTGTTGCTCACTCCAATAGATCCTCCCTTTTGGAGGCTCATGGTGCCGAAACTAGGTCCACTAAATCTTCTATGAAATCATAGTACTTTCATATATAATTGTCTAGTGTCTTAATTAATATACTTATTGTTAGCTAACATTTAAGCTAATTAGGATTACACTGTGAGATTTTTAATTATTTTTAATTACGTGTTAAATTCTATTGACATGTAAAATGGATTTTAAAAGAGATTATATTAAATGTCAAATTGCCCAAAAACTTACTCATCTGCATTCTTTTGCGCTCCAAAATTTTGATTTGGATTGCTAACGTTGATTGTTTCTGCGAAAACTCCAGCCAGAACTGCTAAAATGACTACGAAGAATAAGGAATTCATTTCCTAGTAAATGCTCTTAAGAGTTGACAGCTATCGAAGAGTCTTATCACAGTGTGGAGGTTTCGGAGAAACTGATTCATTTCCTTAAATCCCCTTTTTATACACAGGACTTTCTGACTTAAACAAATTCTAAAATTATTAAAACAAGCGTCCTCCACTTAAACCCCTCAAATCCCATTGGCACCAAGAGGAGAAAACACTTGAGTAGTAAAAGTCTGTAAAAAAGGTAAAAAATGAGAGCTGAAAAGGTAAAAAAAATCAGAGGTAAAAAGCACCGGCGGTTTGGAAGGTAAAAAGCATTTAGGGTCCAGGTGGGGAGAACTTGGGTTCAATCAATCATGATTAAGAAACCTCCAATAGCCAATTCCACATGTCGGGATCCTTTTACCTTCGTTAGAAATTCTCCTAAGCTTCGCTTCCTCCCAAACTCAACCCAAATTGACAGCTCAGACTCACCTGCATAAATAAAAAGAAACTTATATTGTCATTCTATATCTTGTTCATTTGCACCTCCAAGAAGAATCAAAGAATATTGTAAATTATAGATTATTTTAAATATTTTTAAATATAATATATTCTATATAAAGATAATATAATGATAAAGATTATGATTTTATTTTCATAATTTTTCAACATTTCATTAAATTAATTAATAATACAAAAATCACTGTATTATGAAATTAAATAGAATATCATACAGAGAGGTTCTTGAAAGGGGTTTTTAGCCTAAATGACGTGATTTACCTTTTGCTTTGATATCAAACATGTTTGAACTAAAAATGAACATTCTTTTTTATAAAATTGAACTTTTTTGAGTACTAAAATCCTAATGTGAAAACGAGGAGCTTCAATGACCCGCTGAGTCTTTCAGTTCTTTTCATGAGAGAGAAAAAAGCCGAATAGATAGAAAGAGACGTGCCTTGAACAACTTGGAAAACATTAATCCTTTAAAAAGACAAAATAATTTTGACCCTTTTTTATGATGAAGGGGAATAATGACTGTGTGTCCTTTCATTCCTTTTTTACCATTTTCAAATTCACAAGTTGTAAAAGAAACTCCCTGACCTGTCTTCTCCTTTTCAATGTGAACAATCTCAGAATAAATGCCTTAATTAACGTTGAATGATGTCGGGAATTTTTCTCGACCTTTCCAGAGTTTCTCAAATGCACTTCATTTTATGTCTCTTCAATATAATAATAAAAAACGAAATAAAATGTGTATTTTATTATTAAAAATGTGCCTGAAGCATTGACTTCGATTTTAAAGATCCACAGCCAAGAATGTATAAGTTCGTTTAATATATTAAATTAATTAATAACCGGATTTGATTAAATTAATATTCAATCTTGCTAAGATCCCAAAATCTCCTTCTTTACAACTTTCATTATTTATCCCTTTTCTTGTAGTAAAGTTAAGAGAGATAAAAAGATTGTTAGTTGTGCGTAGAAGTGATAGGTGTGATGGATTGATCACCTGTTAATCCTCCACATCTCCATTAGCCACCATGTCGTCGTGTATAAAACTGATAAATGGAATCTGGGCTATGCCCGAATCTCCAGAAACTCAAGTAACTCAAGATGAATGATGAAGAACTCAAATTCAATGGGAGAGTCGCGAGCCTTTCGCATTAGCCAAAGGGTCAAAGACTACTCCAATCTCATAGTAATTTTCAATTATTATAAGAATAATAACTAATATAATATACTTTTGGAGAATTGTATGTTACTTAAAATACTTTTATGTATACATGACAGGATCAATATACGTCCATCTTTTTCCATTCTCTCTTCGCCCCTTCATCCTCCTTTTGAGTCTCTAGGAGAGTTTTGAGATTGGGAGCGAAGGCACTTCTATTAGACCTTAATAGAAGACCAGAGAGGAAAATTGAGGTGGATGGAAAAAAGCTCAATGGCCAACTCGGACTCGCTGGTCGCTACGCCGCTCTCAGGACTCGCACATTGGACTCCTCCAAATCAGAGTTTTCATCCTCAATGGCCAGGCGACTTACTTACAATGATTTCATGATGGAAAGTCCAAAGAAGTCTTTGAAAAAGCAAAAAGCTTTGGGCTATTATGGATTACATCCTCAACATCTTCCATGTCATATGCTCCTTATAGTTAAGGCAAATAGAAAAAACCATCTTTGCTCTTCAAAAATGACACACGTGATCAAGCACACACACACACACACACACTCAAATAATGTGAATGTAAATGTCAATACAAGAACTACAAATACAATTAAAGCTTATTAGAAAGTATAAGCTCTAGATGATTCTTGTCCTGATTGGCAAAATTCCTCAATTGAAATAAGATTTGATTGAGATCATATCTAATAAATTCGATTACAATTGTATCATAAAGCCAAGGAGTGTTTCATTCAAGGGTTAAAGTATTCCTATATTATTTTGGTTTAACTAGTAGATTTGGTCTTGAGTAAAGTGTAAATGATGGAATGAATGGTCAAGTGATGATGGTCGGTGATTTGTTGAAAAAATCGATTGTCACTTTTCTCTTGATAATAGATCCGAAGCTTGACTCATCCCCACCACCCCTCACAATTCAATTTCATAGAAAATTGAAAGGCTTTTACGAAGGTCAATCCATTACTTACTTATGACACCTCTTTTTATCATCCAATATTACATTCGTCTGATTCGAGCCAATTCACCAAATCCCCAATACTCTCACTCCGTTCTTCAATAAACCATACAAAAAATGGTTATAATATATTTTATATTGTAGTGCATATTCTTCTTTTCAACAAAACCATTTCCCTCCACTCAATAAATAAATACATTTTTTTAAAATGCAAATAAAACGAAGAACGTTATAAGTTATTGATGTCATAAATGTTTTATGTAAATCTCTTAAAAATAGAATAAATTCAATTATTTTTCTTCTATTATTTTCTATTATTTAGTAGGTATTAAGAAAAATATGAAGTACAAGAAAGAATTGCAGATCTGCAAACACAAACATTGTAGATATTGTATTGATAAAGAAATGAATGAAAGTGAGGAGATGAATGAGAAAATGTGGAGAGAGTAGGAAAGAGGGGAATAATGGATTTCATCATTAGTCACCTTCTTCGCTCATCAACCCAGGCCGAAATCGGGTGAAAACAAAGAAACTCGCCAAGAGCAGGAGCGAGAATATGAAGAAGGGGAAAGAGACAATTAGGAACGTGGAAAAGGCCGGCCTTTCCCATCCCTCTTTCCTTCATGAGTGAAATCCAGGCTAGTCAAAAAGAGTTTAATAGAGAAAATAGAGATAGAGTTTGGGTGAGGAGGAGGAGATTCGTTCGTGACTTTTAGTTCGAGTTCCCTTAATGACCTTCCTTCTTCTCAACAACCGCCGCCCTCGTGAATCCATTGAGCAAAAGATCACCGCATTTGATAAAAGATCTCCAGATTGGGCTGAGAAAACACTAGTGGAAAAACTTGATCAATGACTTCCATTCTTTCTCATATTAATTGAATAAATAAATATTAGAATTTGATTAGAATTTAATTAATTAAAATGGATTTTTAACCAATTAAATTCATATTGAATTGAATTTAATAAGCCAGATGAAAAGCAAAGAAAAAGTGAGATCGCATTAGGTGTACCATTGCATTAAGGTATGTATGAAGAATGTATTTTCCTGTATGGTTATTCCTGCGTGAGTTCAAAGATTGAAAAAGGAATTGAATAAAGAAATAAGAAATTACATTGTTGGGAATCTGCATGATAAAAAAGCCCTTCGACTTGGGAAATCTTGGGAGGGGAATTAGGGGAATGTTAATTCCATCTGGTTCTTTGTGTATTACACAGTGGCATTTGTATTCCTTCTCAATTCGCCGAATTAGGTTTGTTCATTGGGAGAGCAAAGAGATTTGCGACGTAATCTAGGAGAAGGAGTTGATGTGGAGGATCAATTCCTCCGCCTTCCTCGCAAAGACCCGAGAAGAGAGATGAGAAAGAGTGGAGATAAATGAAAAAATCCGAATTCCCCCAAATTCTGGAAATCCAGGTAATAGGAATTCAATTGCTACGAGCTTTCAAACCAAAGAGGCACTTTGCTCTTTGAGCCTCCGCCGCTCCTTTCTATCCGCGCAAAAAGATCTTTTACACTAGAAAAAAGAAATGCATATTTCCCCATATAAAAACTCACAAAAGTCCCATGCTCCTTCAGTATATGCTATAAAAACTATTATTTAAAGTTGCACATTTCCTTTTCAAAATGCAGAAAGTTTTAAACTTTCTAAAATAAATAAAAGGTCCTTTTATGGTTACGAAGCTCATTTATACGAACCTTGAAACAAACACCAAATTCTAAATACATAACAAATAAATAATCAAATAGTAAATAAAGATAAAATGTATTATTTTATATTAAATGTATATTAATTATTTTTTATTTTTGCATGGTTGAAGTAGGGATTTTGACTCTCCGATCTAGGAACTCTGAGCTTGACAAACTTGTCATGGTTGTCTTTGAGACTTTGATATGAAAGTCTTATATAGTAAAATGAGCCGAGTCAGCAGGTCTCATTGGATTAGCGAACATTCGAGTGGAAAGGGGAAATGAAATGAACCCAAAACCCAATGAAATTTAATGGAACTCACATATGGAGAAAGAGAGAAGGAACGATTCACTTTCCCTTTAACTCGAGAGGCGGTAAATGAAACCAAAGAGAATCTCCCCATTGGGCCTTCACATATCTTTCATATCCCGTATTACATTACTCAATGGTAGAGCAAGTTCTCTATAAGAGGTTAAGCCCATTAAGGCCATACTTGTAATGATTATAAGCTAAAGCTTCCCATGTGGCAATAAGAAGATCTGAGCAAAAAATTAATATGTCCAATAATGCGTGCGACATTTGTTCGACCTTCGGTCGTTTGAGCATGGAGAAATTCTAAGACTTTTTTCCAATACCCTTTTGCTTTTAACCATTCATTTCGCCTGACTTTTGAGCTAAAGAAAAAATAAAAGTTGAATAGATTTAATTGTTAAAGGTTTTAATTGAGATCAATTGATGTTTAACAGTAAGAAAGCAAGATTATACAATTGGATGGTATTCAAAAAGTCTTTTAATCCTATACATGAGAGAAAGGTTCAATTGATATTAAAAATGAGAAATGTGGGGATTTGAATAGGAAAAGTTTGTCTGATTCATCAAATCCTTTTCTTATCATTATAGCACAAAACTCATCTTCTCTTCCTCCGCATTCATATTGAATAAATTTGTATAATAGAAGGAAAGTTAATGAATTAAAAGTAATTTAAATAAGAATCCACTTTAATTAATTCTAGAATCTTTTGTATATAAATGAGATTCTCATTTTCAATCTCTATTTCGGCTTAATTGTCAAAAGT
This sequence comes from Neelides sp. FZ-2019, assembly GCA_009869795.1. Lineage (NCBI taxonomy): Eukaryota > Metazoa > Arthropoda > Collembola > Neelipleona > Neelidae > Neelides > Neelides sp. FZ-2019. Next base: position 62,310 of record VJMY01000087.1, read on the forward strand.
TCCATATGTAATTGCCCACATAACTAATTTACAAGAATGCATTGATTTCATGATAGGTAGGGCTGCGTGAGTACGGTTGACGCAAGAGGATAATTGATTCACCGTTAATTATAAAGAGACCAATTAAGTAAAATCGCCAAGTTAAATCATGCTTGGTAATAGAGATGTGTATCATGGTAAAGCCATGATACACATCTCCACCAATTTTTAAGTTTTTCTTAACTGCACTTAAAGTTATAATTAAAAATCATTTTTTCATACTAATTCCCAAACACTTGACTTCTTGACTTGACTTGACTCACTTCTTGACAAAAAATCGAATGGACCTTTGCCGCGTAAACTAATTTGGTTAAAAATTTGTATTTACTTAGTTTAGTGTTTATAGTTTAACATTAAATATTAACATAATTTAATAAGTTTATTTAGAAATAATTAATGATTTGTTAATTATCCCATGGAGGGGACAATTGATTCATTCAAAATTTGTATTTGTCAAATGCCACAAAGAAAAAATAAAAAAGACATTAAGTGGATATCGTCAGATGTGATATCAGTGATGTTTTAGAAATAGGAGCCTCATGATAATTAATGAAAGAACCGTAACTGTGCGGTTTAATTTGAAATATCTAATGCAAATAAGACAGATTCTGTATGACAAAACAAATCATGTGACCTGTAACGTCCTGATAAAATTCATAAACTCATATTTTTAATTCTACTCAACAACTAGATCTTGAAAAATATCTTAAGCTGCCATTAGGAAAAGCTAATAGTTCCTCACAATACTTTTACAGGATTCAAGTGCACAGGTATCTCTACATTCAATAGAGATATTCACTGATATAATTTCCCCTCTTTATTTGACAAGGTTTATTGAAGAAAAATCAAAAAATATTTTTTAAAAACCCAATTTGAATGAAGATGCTGTTGCAATTTCCGTGAGATTACCAGTGATTAAGCGGAAAATATATGCAGTAAAAAGACTATTGAATCTATTGCCCCTACCCAGTGAATCAACCTTACTCACCGGTGAGTACTATTTATTCATAAATCGACCTAAACATAATTAATTATAGCTGGTTAATAAACTAAGTTAATATTTAATTATTAATTATTATATTATTATGTTATATGTATTAACTTCAAATACCATATCCATATGTATATTGCTTACTCAATTAATTAATTGATTAATTTAACGCTAAAATTAATTTTCATTTGCTTGAATCAACCGTACTCACCTTCCCCTACAATGTACAAGGAAAGAATGAAAAATAAAATGCAATGAATCTACATATTTATTATGAAAATTATGATTCATAAGATTTAAATCTCATGGTTGGTTTATTAAAATCTAAAATGACAGTTTGGTAAATTAAATGTGAAAGGAATTCTCTCAGTTCCTCGAAGATTGTGAAAATCCTGAATTGAGAGAAAGATAAAAAGAAAGTTAAAAGATAAAGAAATAAGTGTTATAAACGTAGATGCAAAAAACTCGTGTCTGCGGCTTTGAAAAGAATTTCCATTCCTTTGAATGGACGGAACTTAGCATTGTTCGTGGGAAATGGTGAGTTTTGTTCCATTTTAATAAAGTTTTATTAAGAAGAACGTGACGGTGAGAAAGAGGGAGATGAGAACAACATTACGCTCACACTTCAGCTCAAAGAACAAAAGGTAAAAAGTGACAAAGTCTTGTAATATTCTTCGTCTATTTCTTTCATCATTCTTGGCCTTCTTGAGTCTCTCTATCATTCCTATTCATGCCTAACATTCGAGAATATTCTTATCTCAATAATCCTTTCTATTAAATAAAATTGTTATTCATAATTCATTCTCTTTTATCTTTCTGCTGAAGGTAAATAAGAACTCTCTCTATATATACTTCCAAGATAAATACATATGAAATTCAATGGAAAATTCCTTATTATGCCAAGTACTAAAATGAACTTATAAAGCATATCTTTATGTAAGCATATCTTTGATGACAAAGGCGTAAATGAATTTAAAATGAAATTGTCAGGTGTTTAAGAAGAACATCGAAGCCATCAAGTTTTATTCCGTGACATTTCATTATTTCAAGACGGACTTGCCTCAAGTTCCCCATAATTCCTCTTTGATGACTTATCAAAACCAAGACTTTCAGAGATTCCAATTAAACCCTCAATTTTAATTTCGCTCATTTCAAAATAATTAACTCCGTTTTCTTTGTCTTAATCTTCATAATTTGTAAGACAAACGAGGATTTTGTCACTTGATGAATAAACAATTAAAGTCCTTCACTCCCATCAAGAACAAATGTTTAATCAAAGTCCCACCTTAATAACAGAAATAACTTAAATAATAACTCAATAACTTAAATAACAGAATATTATGCATAAGATAATATTTAAATAAGATAATTTGGTTATATTGAGACTTGAAGTCTTGAGGGAGAAAGGCGGAGACGTTGCGGCTAAAAGTCGAAGCTTCTCCTTTCATTTGTGCGGGATTTGGCAGCGAGCTTTTTTTATTCACTCACTCATCTCGGCCTCCATCGAAAGTCCCACGAGGCTTGGCTTCTTTTCCTTTCTTAATGTCTATTTACTTTAATTGTCAATTTATCTAATTGCCAATTGATATTTTTAGACAAACGAAGAGCCTCCGTCCCCAACGACCATGTCCAGTTGGAACCTTCTGTTGTAGCATTCAATTATTGGGATTCAATTTCTGGAGTTTGTATTTTTATAACACTTGTCTTGATTTAAATATTCATTAGAATATTCTTCAGAATGGGAAGTGTGCGGAATAGCAGGTCAGAGGGGAACAACAATTCAGTTAGGGAGAATGTGAGAACGTCAAGCAGGTCAACGAAATCCAACTTGGTCGAACAGCAGAAGAGGAATGAGAAGTCAACGAGGAAGTCGAATCCGAGTTTGGCCACGACCAGCGCCGCCCCGGCCACGCCATTGGCACCCGGACAAGTGGATTGGAAAAAGCGAGTTTATAACGAATATCGTCGGATTATTCATATGAAGAGAGCAAGAAGGTCTGAAGATGGAAAACAAGCTTGGAGTGAAAATCTAAAAATGATGACAGGTTGACAAAACCATTTCATTTTCATTTAAATTATTAAACCTAACTTTCTTTTAAAAAATAATTAATTATTTATGAATAATAAATATCTTTTATTCGTTCACTAAATTATTATTAAATTAAGGTTATTAAATTGAATATTTTACAGATCAATTGCAAGAAGAAATTAAGCGACGGGAAAATGCAAAAATTAAGGGAATTTGGACTTGCAACATGAATTCTCCCGTCCATTCGACCACTATGAAAAAGGCAGTTCTGACTTCTCCAGAAATGGTCAATCAAGTCGTTCCGATCCTCGTAATCAACTCGATCAATCCCACACCAACGATGTACACTTGGGCCCCGATCCAACAGAATTTCATGGTGGAGGACGAAACTGTTCTTCATAATATTCCGTACTTGGGCGACGAAGTGCTGGACCAAGATGGGACTTTCATCGAGGAGCTCATCACGACCTACGAGGGCAAATTGCACGGGGATGAAGATGGGAAGTTGATGGACGACGAAGTTTTGGTGGATTTGATCAAAGCGCTCAACACGCTGGAAGAAAATGACAAGAGTGAGAAGCTGAAGAAGAAGAGCAAGAAGGGTGAGAAGGCGGACGGGAATAAGAAAGAAGAAGCGACTTCGACAGAGGAAGAGGAAGAAGACGGCGGGGAGAACGAAGGGCGAAAAGAGCCTCAACAAGGGATGATCATTACGACTGGGACGGAACGTGCGTCAAAATTCAGATTCCCTTCAAATACCGTTCTAAAAGCAATTTCTGAAGTTTTCCCTGACCGTGGAAATCCAACTTCGCTAAAAGAAAAGTGAGGAATTTTATTTAATTTGAATTTCTAATTTAATTTCTAATTTAAATTTAATTTATGATTTAATTAATAATTTTAAATTAGTAGTTGAACAATAAACATTTAAATCTTTTAAATGAATTAGCCCATTCACACAATGTTTTGTCAATTTGATTGCCTTTGCGAAAGGGACTTTGCATTTGGTCCTTAACAAAATTCGAGGCTTTTTCCTTTAATTTGTGGACCAATGCTTAATAGCATATTAATTTCCATTTTATAATTTTTAACAATTTATTATCTAGCGTTAATTAACATTTTAACAACTTATAAATCATAGTGTTTAATTAAATGATTTCTTTTTAGGTATATTGAGCTTTGCGAGAAAATCGAGCCAGGAATCGGCATCCCTCTGGAATGCACTCCAAACATTGATGGACCAAATGCAGAATCCGTTCCTCGTGAACAATCCATGCACTCTTTTCATACGCTTTTCTGTCGACGGTGTTTTAAATACGACTGTTTTCTTCATCGTAAGAAACAATTATGAAATCCCCCTCAATATCACAAATAATTAAGTGTCAAATTAATTTTAATCCTCTATAAAAATTAAATTCACTTTTGTTTTCCCAGGTTTAAAGGCATACCATCCAGGTCCAAAGCTTCAAAAGAGAAAAGGACCCGAATTCAAACCAACTGGTCCATGCGGTCCTGACTGTTTCCTCAATTTGGTATAATTCTAACATTCTGATTCATTTATTATTTCATTAGTCGAATTTAAAATTATATTCAACATATAATTTATTCATCCCGGTCATGGTGGACATTAAGGTTCATAATAACCTTAAAGTTCTAATAATTAATGAGTGAATTCTAATGTGAAGTGTCGTTTATATTTAACAGGAAGAAGTGAAATCCCGTCAGTTGGCTCTCATTGCCATTGAAAAGGACAAGGACTGTGAGGCGAGCAACGACTCAAAACCAAGGAAGATTCGAAAGCTTTTGAGTTTGGACTCGGGCAACGACGCGAGTTCTGAGGATTCAAATGACAGTCTTAAAATTAAAATGAGACAGGCCGAACAAGGAACTTCGCATAGTTTTAATGGTAAACCCGCCATTCAATATCAATAATTCCTTAATGATTTTTTAATCTTTTGAATATATCTCACTTTAAAAATTAATGCTGAAGTTCTCAAATAATTCATTACTTTAAACTAATTAATAAATTAATAATAATAATTAGATTATTAATATTAATAAGTTGTGAATTTGCTCGACAGGGACGAAAAAGGGTAAAAACGGGAGCGCCAATGGTTCCAATGATGGTAAAGGAGGGAAGAGCGAACGCCGCGACTCGAAAGACTCTAACGAAAGCGTTAACAAACTCAAAGACATGAACTTGGATTTTTTGACAAACTCCAACTCTAACTCCATGTCCATGGTTCCGAGCAACATGAAGGAATTCCAAATGGACATTTACGAGGGATGGTCAGGGGCCGAGGCGAGTCTCGCGAGATCGCTGCATAAAGTCTTTCTCACAAACTACTGCGCCATTTCACAAGTTCTCATGAGCAAAACATGTCAAGAAGTAAATTATAATTAAGATCTCTCATTCTATAAATTCAGTTAAAAAATAAGTTTATTAAATTATTTTAAAAAACTTGAATTAATCAAACAAAAAATTAAATTATTTTGTTCTTTTTCTTTAGGTTTATTATTTCGCACAAAAGGAAGCTGCAGATGTTTTAATGGAGGAATCTCAAAAGGAATTTACTCCGCCGCGAAAGAAGACAAAGAAGAAAAATCGTCTATGGTCCCTCCATTGCAAGAAGATTCAGTTAAAGAAAGACAATTCTTCGAATCACGTTTACAATTTCACTCCGTGTGATCATCCCGGCCTTCCCTGCGATCAAAGTTGTCAATGCATTCAAGCTCAAAACTTTTGCGAAAAGTTCTGCTTATGCAGCAATGAATGTAAGTAGAAATTGTTTGCTTAAATTAAACCTCCTCTCCTATGAGAATTTTGTGCTAATAACTAAGCAGTTTAAAAAGATAATTACTTAATATTAACTATGGTTAAAATCTTTGTATTTTTGAAGGTCAAAATCGATTTCCGGGCTGTCGATGCAAAGCACAATGTAACACGAAGCAATGTCCATGTTACCTGGCTGTTCGTGAGTGCGACCCTGATTTGTGCCAAATGTGCGGAGCAGACCAATACGACGTGGCTAAAATCAATTGCAAAAATGTTTGCGTTCAACGTGGATTATGTAAGGGATTAATATTATTTATAATTATTTTAAATGTTCTACTATTGTGTTTTAAGAGTTCTATTTGATAAAATAATAATCCGAGATGAGAGAAATTAGTAAAAATATGAATAAAATGTAAATTGAGGAATGCATGTTGACAGATAAACATTTGTTAATGGCTCCTTCTGACGTGGCGGGTTGGGGGATTTTCCTTAAAGACTCCGCACAAAAGAACGAGTTCATCTCTGAATATTGTGGCGAAGTGATCACTCAAGATGAAGCGGACCGAAGGGGGAAAGTTTATGACAAGTACATGTGCAGCTTCCTTTTCAATCTCAACAATGGTAAGTTGGAAAATCTACTTAAGAATTTTTTATATCTCCTAGATTATTTTATATTTACAATAGGTACATAATCATTATTGAAAATATGGGAAATGTTTTATATTTGGTTGTCTCTCTAAAAAAAAGTTGAACGTATCTATTAGATTTCGTAGTTGATGCGACGCGGAAGGGGAACAAGATCAGATTTGCCAACCACTCGATAAATCCCAACTGCTACGCCAAAGTTATGATGGTCAATGGGGATCACCGGATTGGGATTTTTGCGAAAAGGGCCATTCAACCGGGCGAAGAACTCTTCTTTGACTACCGGTAAGCTCTTCCCTCACCGCGCACATCCTACAATATTCTAATATCTCACTCAAATAATATCAGACACGTGAGTTGGATCTTAATTCCCCTTTTTCAATTCTTGACAGTTACGGGCCAACGGAGCAGCTGAAGTTTGTGGGGATTGAGAGAGAAATGGACTATCCTTGAGCTTCTGCTACTGCCGGAGCCGTCGATATTTAATTTATACCATTTTAATATTTAATTTGCAGTTAATTTAATTTCCATTTTGGGGTTTAATTATTTGAGATTCTTTTCACTTCGTTTTTAATTAATTTGGTTAACTTAGCTCCAACTGTCAACCATTTTTATGTGTTCTTGTACAATTAGTAATTTTATTTCATTTCACCAGCACTGCATTTATAATAATATTTTGGTTTTAATAAAAATTATTTTGACTTTCTATTAAAAAATTAGAACATAAGAAACTTGATAATTTTTTCCATTTTAAATTAATACTAATAAGAATTATTAAAATACAAGTTAAATAAAAATAAGATTCAATTTCATGAAAATCCTTTTAATTTATTTTCATATTATTTTAATTGGGTTTTAACGTCGAATTAATCTTCAGTTGGATTCTCACAAGTTCCTGATTCTTCTCGGCTCATTTGGACTTTGTTCTTATTTGTCTCTTGCTCTTCATCTCTTTCTTGCTCGATCCGGACTTCCTTCGTGATGGCATGCTGCTTATGCTTTTTCTCGACGTCGTCGGCTGTCCCTTGTCCTTCGGAGGCGAACCGATCCTCTTCGTCGTCCTGGCCAAAAACTTTTCCACGACCACGTCCGGATTGTTCGCCTGCTTCTCGACTTTGATTTTCAATTGCGGGAAAAACCTGGTCGCTTCCAACTTCCCATTCTCCGCGTCCACGCTCGAATGGAGAGGACGAAGCCCGAGGATGTAATTCTTCAATACCAAATTCCTCTTGTTAAAACAAACACAGTAGAATTCACCACTGGAAAAAATCATTACTATTAGTATTTACAGGAATTATCAGTAATTAATTAAAGTAATCAATGATTTAATTAAATTAACTAATTATTAATTAAAAACTCATTAAATTAAAGAATTTGAGAAAATAATTCGAAAAAAGAAAAGTTTTGTATGAGAGATTTCAAATTAGATGTTTCGTTGTGGGTTTTAAGAATTGGGAATTGAACGAGTTTAAGAATTAAACTTGAATTTCTTTACTTGAATTGCTCCTTCTTTTGGGAATTGTCTTCAAAGTTCCAGGATGCGAGCATTTGTGGAATTGCATATGGTGAGATTTTAACCTTCGCCTCTGCCAAAATATCCTTCTTGTTCTCTTCAAGCTACAAATGCAAAAAAGCAAAAGTATAAAAGCTCTACAAAAGGAATGATAAAATACAATTGGAAACAATCAAGCCACGAAGCCACTGATTGCTTTCAATTATCAAACAAATAAAGAAAACGTTCAAAGTTTCAAAATGAAAATACAAAATGAAAGCTCAAACATAAAAAAGCTGATGGAAAATGAGAAAGATGGTCTTAATTTCTTTAATTCACTGCCAACTCGCGTTCCTCGCTGCTGTGAAAAGACAATAAAAAAAGTTGATTAACTTCCATTTACCTCTTTGACGTTTGATAAAAGGGTATCAGGCGGCAGGACCGTGACACAGTACTTGGGCTGAGAAGACGGCGGGGGAATCAACATGTCCGTGACGAAACTTGGGAAGAAATTGATCATCATGTAACGTTTGTCGTCGTAGCGTCGCGGGCACCAAACGCCGGGCAAGTTCTCGCCTTTCCCATACACTGCGTGCATCCTGCCCAATTTAGTCAAATGATTTTTTTTAGTAAACCAATGTCAATCAAAAGCCAAAAAAGTTCTTTTTAGTGATTATCCTACTAAATCAAGTCGATTTGAAACTATTTGATCAATGAATCAATAAAAGTCTTTTCTTATATTTTTGTCTATTTTTTCATATATAAATCATGTGGATGGGAGAATAAAGGCGGAATGTTTACGAAGTTGGGGCAAGTTTGGTCGCATCTGTGAATTTGACAGGGCCAACTCTTATCTGGAGCAAATCGTCGGCCGTTTGAAGTTTGCTGTCTGAATCCGGTTTGAGTCCTTCCGCAGCCAACTTACCCAACTCCACGCTCTCCAGAAGAAGCAAAAGCGTGTTGCCGGTTAAGCCTTCGGGCAGGGGGATTTTGATGGTTTTCCCTTTCTTCTTCTTCGGCTTGGGTTTCGGCGGAGGTTCATCGTCCATGTCATAGCTAAATAAGCACATTGATCAAAATATCAAATAGTTAATATTTTCATTATATTTAAATATAAAAAGAAATATAGAAAATTTGAAAATGTTACGAGACTGGTGCGGGTTCTGGTTCTTCGTCTTCTTCCCCCTCGCCTTCCCCTTCTCCTTCGTCTTCTCCTTCCTCCTCCACATCAGTCCGCGAAGATTCGGTGTCGACGTCCGAGACCGCAAAGGCAAATCCATCGGTTGACTCCATCGCGTCAACTTCGGTCGCCTCCTACAAGTCACCCCACCATAAATGAATCACGTCTTATCTCATGAAAGTATTAGATTGAATTATTGGAACATACGGGCTCAGGGTTGTCAGTGGGATCCGGGATTTCATAGGGGATTCGATAAAGTCGCCGCACTTGGTCTTCATTCAGGTTCAGCACCCGCTCCTGCTCGATCTGAACAAAGGGAGAATCAATAAAGATTTGGTGAGCAATGAGAAGCCATGAAATACCCTGAACTCAGCAGATATTTCATCTCTGATCATCGTCACGACGCCCGTCTCGAGCAGGAAGGGCTGAACGACGAGGATGGTGAAGGGATTCATGGTGTCTTTCAAACGGATGCTCGAATCCCGGCGGATCTCGTTCAATCCCTCGGCTAATCACATCATCAAAACCACATGAATTATTCAGCCAGTTCCTCCAAAGATCTCCTATCTACTTATTTAGCTTAATGTTTAACTTGATCAAAAATTCAAAACTCTGTCTGGATTCCCTTAACCTAACTCGTTGAACTATAAAATAATTTAATTGCGTTCTTGATTTTTTAGAAATTTTGAATTTCAAATTGAGGAAATCAAACCTGTACGTTCTTCGTCTTTGACGAACTCAGCTAAACGGATGGCCTCATTCTCTGCTTTCTTCCTCCGCGAGGCTTCGTCGTCCACAGAAATCTTTAAAGGAACAAATGATTAATTAAAGTTATTCAATTATTAGTTTGATTAGCACACAATCAGCATTGTGCGTAAATTAATTGTTAGTTGAGAAAATATTAAAATGATGTGATTGCGTATGATGTGTAAATTGTGCAATTTAGACATAAGAGTTTAGAAGAAGAAACTATGGGACTTTACGTAAGTTCGTCTTGCTTTCCCCTGTATGCATTTGAGTTCGTGTTCAAATTCATGTGTGATGAGTTTGCACAAAGCAGGTGCATTTGTTCCCCGGTACACTTTCACTGGTTTCCCTCCCTTAATTCAATTTAGACAATTAGCTTCTAACTAATTCATTAACTTTCTATGAAGGAAAATTGAATTGAAAATTGTAGAATTTGTGTACCCCTATGAAAAGCCAAGTTGGTTCGCTTTGATCTTTGAACAACATGAGATCACTGATTTCGTCAGCTTGAGCCTAAAGAATAAATAAAGATATATAAATTAAAATTATTTATTTATATTAATGTACTTGTTATATTAATTATAAGTTATTTCATTTTAAAATCTAAACTTAGCTAATCAATGGTAAGCTAATGGTAATTAAATACTGAGCTAATTAGCGATAGAGTATTTATTGAATTAAATATGTTATTAATTGTCTTACCACGGCATACCACAAGCGATCATCATTGATGTCAATTTTGAGTCTTTTCAAGATGTTGACCATGCTCGTACACGGGCCACACCAACTGGAGTAAACGTCAACCACTGCGCGAAACAAATTGAATTTAAAAACTTGGCAATTGCTTTTTTTTTATTTTACCAATGAGTCCTTCTCGTCTGAGGAGTGAACGCCATTGAAATTCCGTCTCAACTTCAATTTGAAGGGCGACGATCTCCTTTTCCTTTTTCTTTGACATTTTTGCTACTGCTGCAGCTGCACTCTAAAAATCAAATTCACAAAATTTTCATTTAACAATTTTATTCATTTTAAATTTTTAATTTTCTCTAATCTCTAAAAATTTCATATATTTCCATATGATTTTCATTCAATTCTTGTATTTCTCATTGGGTTGTATTCTGTTATTGCTGTTCATTGTCGAAATAGAAAGAAATGGAATAATTAAATGTCTTTTGTTTAAAACCGTTTCGCCATTTTGACTCGCGTTTGATCTCGAAACGACGGATTTGACAATTGAGCTCATTTTCTTCCTATCAAATTTCTTCGCCATTATTGTTGTATTTGCAACCGAGTACATTTTACATTAATCTTCCCTCATATGTAAAGCCCAATTAAAGACTTTTCAAGTGGAAAAATATATTATTATAAATGATAATAATAATAATATAAGTTTAATAAAGATTAATATAAATAAAAATGAATTTATAACATTATTATTACTAATAATTTAGAATTTTTTAGTTTTATTTGAATAGTTGGAAAGTGGAAAGGTATAAAATTGATATAGAAGTAATGTCATTTGGAACTTGAGACTTTTGTGTTTCTTCTCTCGAACGTCGTTTGAGAGAAACTGAGAGTGAACGAAAGTGAGTAAAGTGAAAAATTCCTCATGTCCAGTGGAAATTCCCTTGAACAAATAAGGAAAAAGACCAGGGGAAGTTTTCAGGTGAATTTGATTGGAATATTGAATTTTCCTCATTGTCCTTTTAATGTTCTCCATCCATCCTCGTGCGAGTCTGGATTAAGTCAATAGGGAAACAAAAAGAATTGGAAAGTGAATTAGAATGGAACTCAAAAGAACTTTCACTTTCAAAGCTTTTGCCCACTCAACAAATCGGACAAACCATTTATTATTCATTTACCCCGACCATTCTTTAATTCCACTTTAATACTACCTAATATATTTATTAATTTTTTCCATTATATAATTATATTATAGCATATCATAGATATTATATCATCATATCATTTTAAATATTCGAATATTTTTGACCTGAAAGAGTAACTGAGAATGAAGGTAAGAATGAAATATAAAGCCAATTTATAAGCATTAGAAAGTCAATCAATTTGATATCATACATACATTATAACTAAAGTATAAATGTGTATATACATACCTAGATAGTATTTGTATATTTACACAGATAGTGTAAAGAGAAATTTGAGTGTTTGATAAGGCTATACCAAATGGTATGTATGTATAATGAAGTCAGGTGTTGAAGCGTGATTGAGAGTCAAGTTACTTTCCTCACAAATCCTCAAGTTTGGATGGGAAAGTGTGAAAGAACTTTTTTGGAATATTTATGGGAAAATGCATTTTATGGAGAGGAGAAAGAAAGGGTTCTAATGTGTGTGAGAAAAAAGGAATTGATATTGAGATGATTGATTGCCTTTTCCTCCCCACGTTTCCCCTTCCCAATGACTCCTTTGGTGAAGATGGAAAAAGCGCTGCTGTTCCTCAGCTGCTCCAATCGTCTCCCGCGTCTGTTCTCCTCCGATTCTTCCACACACCTTACCCCGTCACTTGTCTCCATTGAAGATCAATTGAAGATTAATTGAATTACAATTGAAAAACAAGATCAAATTGTTATTCCTTTCGGAATTCCCATTTCAATGTTGCTCTGCTCTTTACAAGAGTTCCGACAAAACTGCCGGTGGTTTCATTCCACGAATTCATCCAAACTTAATGTGTACATTGTGTTGGTATTATGTACATTGTGTACTTTGGTATACAGCTAAGGAATCTATTTCATTAATGGGATAATCTGCTAATAGGACAATATATCAACTAAGGCTGAACAATTTCTTAATGCTCATTATTGAAAGAAAAGTAAAGTAAATCTGAGAAGGAATTGGGATTGGAAAATTGTGTGGTGAAAGTTTGTGGGTTTTTAGCCTTTGCCCTGTCATTAGATATGGATTGGAGTTTTTCCTATGAATATGGATAGTTACACTTTAGAAGATTGGAAATATGAGGAAAGGACACTTTTGTATCATTTTATATGAAACTTGGGGGAATTTGTATTTGTCAATCTTGATAATTTCTCTCAAGTCATTTCACATTTCCTCATTTGCTTTATTGGTCCCTTCAAGTTGAGCAGAATAAAAGCAAAAGTTGAATGCGGTTTTGCTTTACGCTTTACGTTCAAACGGACGTGGAGAGGACGTTGTATTCAATAGGATATAACTATTACCGGTTTTGCTTAAGCAAAACCTCCTTTACATTATATATGTATATATACAAGCATTTTATTGAATAAATGTTTTAATATTATTGCTAATTAGTCAACTATTTAAAGAACGCCCTTGCTCAAAAGATCGCCCGGAGTCGAACCAAAATTTTTAAAAGAACTCCCAGACAAAGAACAAAATTTGAGCAAAACCGGTATATTTGCTACATTAGCTATACTTTAGGTATAAGAATAAAAGTATAATTTTGTGTGATTTCTCATTCTATTCGTCATTTGAGTCGAAGAGGACAATGGCAATTTACCAAATTTTCTCGGTTTAATTTGATGAAGGCATGCGATTGGCGAGATTGCCGCTGCCTTCCTTCAATCATAAACAAACTTCGGATTCGAAGATTAATAAACCAAAAAATAATAGTAGCTATATGTAAATTACTTTTCCCAATAATAATATATAAGGAATATCTATTGTGAAATTTTCTCAATATTTACATTAAAGAAAATATCAATTATTAATTTTCTTTTATAGTAATTATACCAAATTCAATAAGCAACTTGATATTTTTGCTAGTTTATTCTATATCTTTATTTAAAAGGTTATAAATGGCAACTATTCAATTTATGCACCTTGATAAATGATACTTAACCGAAGATCAGCAAATCGTCAAATATTGTCAATTATAATTTTAATGTACAAATTGTATTTAAAATGAATATTTTAATTCATCGATTAAACTAAAATTAACGATTACCTTGATTAATAAAACGTATAGACGTTGATGAAAATGCTTGCTTTTAATGACTTCTTCATTTTCTTGATTAATTGATCGTTTATTGCATTGCGAGTTTGATTAGCAGAATTTTAAATTAATTTTTAAATTTTATTGATTTTAAAATAATATACAATTGGGGATTTCCTAACAAATCCTAATGAACCATTATAAAATAAAATATTGTTTTTTTGCGATTAAGAAGTATAAGGAGCACAGAGTTAAATACACTATTTAAGTAGAATTATAAATCTCGCACTTTATCTTACAAAAATCACTCAATTTAATTAACTATTTTAAGATTTATTTCAATTGCTCAATAAAGAAAATTACAATTTTAAATGTTAAATATGAAGTTTAAGTAAGTTATATAAGAATTTGACTTTTCAAAAAAGAATTAAAATCGTTGCTCGGAACTTATTGATTTAACAAGTACCGACAATATGAGAGCTATTTGTTAGGCTCGACTGCTCATTAGAAGTCTATCGTGTCTATGACTGATAAATACTTTTAGTATTTTTGTATTCGTTCGAGACTTTTGCTGCTAATTTGAATTTTGCTATAAGTATTTTGTAGTCTTTTCAGTTTATCAACTAATAAGACTTTGTTATACCAAAAAACCTTCAAAATTACATTTTACAAAGAATGTTTACTCTTAAATGATGTATTTAAATAGTTAATTTAGATCATAGGATATTTTCCTCCTTCGCAGAAATTTAGAGCGAGCTTGGGATATACTTATTATATAGGATCACTCATTCAACACTCATACTTTTCCTACAATATTATATGGTGCCTGGTATACATTTTGAAGCTGAGAGATTCCTTATGTCGCTTAATATGTGCGTCCTCATGTTTGACTTTTCTCTTTGGTGAGCAGAGTGAATGTGATCGTCTCTTTGAACCTCACGGGCCTCAGATTGCTTTGGGAATTATTCTCAATTTACATCTCCAATGCATTAAATGGAAAACCCGCAGAAAGAAAAGTGGAGATGAAAAGTTGAGGGAAATGAGGACATGGGCAACTTTCCCCTTTTCAATTCTCTTTAACATTTTATCGCTCAGCATATAGGCCTTGCGTGAAACTGATTTCATTTTCGAATCTTCTTTATCACAGGGCCTGTGTTGTTTGTTTATTGGATTAGGCTAGAGAATTTTCATTAATTTTATGAGCTTCTTTATATCTCAAACTTGTAAGTTTGAATGGCTAACAAATACTAAAAGAACGTTATAAAAATCTTAAGTAAAAATATTGATCGCTTAGGATTTTGTCAATTTGTAAATTAATTTAAATATAAATTAAATTATTTAAAATTACTTTATTTAAATGGATCCTTATGAATGGTCTTAATTTCTTAAAACCTCATAAACTTAAAGGACTAAAATTTAAATAAGTAGAGAAGTACATTAGTGGAGTGTCCAAGTTTCAATGAGCCTTTTTGCCGAATTTCAAAGGGGTTTGGTGAGAGATTAAACGTCGTCGAATTTCATTTCACTGCGAAGATTTGGAGGGGTTCTTGTAAAAGCCAAGTGTTTGATATCTGACTTTCTGATCGCGAGATCGGACTATAAGGGAAAGTTCATTTTCACCGTTTATGAATTAAGTAATCCATCTAACAATTAATATTTGATATTCGCGTTAAAGTGTGAAATTTAATATAATTGACTTGAATTGGCTTTTAAGCCTCTTCCTAACCCGAATATCATAATGGGTTTCATTTTGCAAAAAGTCTTTGGATGGACGAACAGTTAAGTCAAATTGTTTTTCTTTCATTTAACTTTCATTTAATTCTTGGTATAATATGTATGAATAAAATGTTTTATACATAATGTGAATTAAGAAGTGCTAAAATATTAAATATAAATTATAGATAAGTTAAGAAATATGAAGGACTAAAACTAAAATTAAAAATTGTAATTTCAGGTGTGAAAATCAATTCGATTGCCGACCAACTCGCATTCACGTTCGTTATTTTCGGCACCATCACAGTTTACACTTACGGAAATCTTTACATCATCTCTGAATTCTTCGTAGATTCTCCGTTGATCAACGTCTTTTTGCGAGCCTTTGGGGCTTGGATTGAATTTTGCATCCTTTGTAATTTATTCCTCGTGTTCAAACGAAAAAGTTCCATACGAAACAAAGTTCTCGCTCAGCCCAAGATTTCTAATGGACCAAGTCAGTGCCAAAGTAATTATTGCTCAAATTGCATTGCGAAGGACAACCTGGTCAACAAGAGATGCGACTGTCAATGTCATTTCACCAGCACGAAATCTCTCGCTGAGCAATTCATGGCCCAACCTTTCAACGACGCTGGAGCTTGGCATCTTTGTGCAACTTGCGAAACTTTTGTGCCGCCAAAAGCATGGCATTGCCAACAATGCAATATTTGCATTTTTCGTCGCGATCATCATTGTGTCTTCGCAATGTAAATCATTAAAACTCATATTACTAATAATTTATTATTTGGATCAAATATTGACGAAATTTTAATTTATAAATTACAGGTGCTGCATTGGACTTGAAAATCATTTGAATTTTATGGGATTTATGTTTTATTTGACATTGGGAGCCGTTGCGGCCTTGATTTGTGTCTACTCTCACATAATTCTCCACACTGATCAACTTGCTTGGATATTCTTCATTCAGACCTTGTTTGGGGCTTATTTCCTTTTCATCGATACGAACTTACTCATTTTCCTCACTTCGATCACGATGTTTACAATGTTCAGCTCGGCCACCTTTTTGTCTCACTACATTATCTTAGCCTTCAAAGGAGTCACGTCAGCCGATAGAAAAGGGCGGAATTTGAACAAAATGACCATAGCTAACTTTCAAAATTTCCTTGGACCAAATGCACTTTTTAAAATTCTTTGGCCCTTTCATACCCCAATTCACAATCCTCATTTAGCCAATATGGAGAATTCCAAGAGCGACACGAAGGATTTGTAATTTCATTGTAATTTTCGACCAACAGTATTTTCAATTTTAATGAAAAACGACATTAGCCAGTGCACTTATTTTATACTTTTCTCTATTACATTTTTATTTCTGTGATTTTTACCATTACAGGTTGATCTACATCTACTTATGAATTCTATGTATTAACAACAGTCAAGTGAACCTAAGGCCAATGCATACTTATAAATTAATATACTTTATTATTAGTATTTTTATGTAATTTGTTATTTATTTCAATGATAATGACAATAACATTTTGTATTGATTTCTAGTCTTCCTAGTAATTTTTCCTCTTTGTCTCCTGTGATTACTAATTCAAAATTGTCAATTGATTATAGTCATATATTATGTATTGATATATATTGATAATAGGTAAATAGATTAATTATTATTTATATGAATTTCATTATCAATATAATTTAGAGAGACTGTGTAAACAATGTATCTAGTATATACTTCAAAACGTTCGTCTATGACCAAAATAAAAGAGGAACGCTGTTCATATTTGAAAAAATAAATGAGATGAAATAATTCAAATAAAAATGTTCATTGTTTAGCATGCAGCATAGGGTTTGATCGTCATAAAGGGAGTT
This sequence comes from Neelides sp. FZ-2019, assembly GCA_009869795.1. Taxonomy (NCBI): domain Eukaryota; kingdom Metazoa; phylum Arthropoda; class Collembola; order Neelipleona; family Neelidae; genus Neelides; species Neelides sp. FZ-2019. Next base: position 79,719 of record VJMY01000087.1, read on the forward strand.
CAGGATTCCTTGTGTTGAAAGATGATCCAGAAGAGGGGAATTAAGCTGAGAATCTGGAGGGAAATCAAGGCGCGTGATGGGAATGAAAGATAAACGAAATAAAGAGATCAATTCAGTAAATATTACGAACGAGTCAGAATAATTAGGACAGACCAGAGAAGGTCTACATAATTAAACGGGATTTTCGGACTCACTTGAGTTTGACTCAAACGTGTTGGAGTGGGAATGTTCCTCCGCTCACATTTAGTGAGACTTTTAGCATTTGAGAAGGGAAGGTGGAGAGAGTCGGATCTCAGTCAGTCAGACTCGGATTTTCGGGGAATTCGGAGGAGAAAAGGAGGAGAAGCGAGCCAAGTCACCCTCAGTTTCCCTCGAGGATGGACGGGGACGACAACCCGTTCCGTCGGTTCCAGTACGAGCCACGGAGAGGGAAAAAAGCCACGGCCATCCCGTGCAACTCAACTTCAAGGAATCACTTGGAAAAGTTCGAGGACGACGGAATCGTCGGCATTTGGAAAGGCTTTGAAAACAATCACATTGTTGAGTTTCCCAGTCAGCCCAATCATATTTTGACTACGCCGAATCACAATCACCTTTCTCACCATCACCCCAATCTCCCGCCGGACTTTGTCTCCTTCCACATTGGGAACAGTGAGAACAAGAGGGTTCGTCAACCGCCGCCTAATTTCTGCACTCGTAAGTCATTTGTCATTTATTCTTCGATTTCTGGGAATCGGTCTTCGATTTTTCTTCGGTTTGTGTTTTTGGGAGACGGGATCATTCGGCATTATTTGCTTGGGCTTGTGAGAGTTTCTCTCTCGTGGATTGAAATCCACTTTCTCTCCTTTTCATCACCTTTGAGTGGGAATGGGGATTGAAGGAGATTCATCGCGAGTCCCTTTGGTCTCTGCTCCCCGTTGCACACTAAACCCGAGGACTTTATTACATGTCTACATAATACAGAGTTCAAATGGAAGGAGGCTTGTGTCGCTGCGGGCTTTCTCATTGTCATCGGGGCTCTTGGGGTAAGTTCCAACATTTCCTTTTCTTCGCTCCCTCATCCGAAAAACTCAAAAACTCCGAATTTTCCTTTAACTTTTTATGTACATATTTCCACCACAAATTTAGCCAGCAATGCACTCTGCTATACTTTCTATTTACTATTGTATAACACAATGGAAGTATATTTATCATATTATTTTATATGATACCTTATACTGTATAATAAACATATGAGAGTAATCCATCTTATAAGATTGCTTTTAGCAAATACAAGTTTTCTATACAAGCTATAAAGGATTTGTAACATTTTGTATTTTATTTTCTTATATGCTGAGTCAGTAGAACAGTTTGGGTATTCCAACCATGAAAATGCTTGATATTATGTAATACATCGTTTCATTGTGTTCTTTTGACGTTCCTATCTTGTATGGAATTCAACGTCTAAATTGAAATTTCGGAAATGGAGAAAAATAAGAGAATTAGATGTACCGTGTAGCGCATTGTACTCCTTTTTTATTATTATGTCTTTAGGTTTTCAGGTTTTTCTTGGGTTTCTTCGTTTTTCCCATAGTGTTTCTTTGAGGTTTTTAAGGTGGTGAATTGAAAAAGATAGACTTTTCTGTGGAAGGAATTCTCTATATTATTACGTACATTCCTGATATCTCGATAGCCAAAATCTCCCACACTGAGGTTGAGCCATTTGGATGAGAAGATAGAAAGATTCAAATGGCCTTATTTATTTTACCCTTTTCCGTTCAAATAGAATTTGAATCCTACTTTAGCCTTCGCTTCTTCTTTTTTCTCTCCTTGAGATGGAAAATAAACATTTTCCTTTCTACATTTTTCAACTTTGGTAATTTTGATAGATCGGGGTGATTCTGCCGCTTGCACTCGAAATGGGCCAAGAAACCGAAGGAGTCGCCAGCCGGCTTTTGAGGGAAGTTCCGCTCTTCGACGGCCACAATGACCTCCCGTGGAATATCAGGAAATATCTGAACAATCGCCTGGAGGATCTCAAGCTTGACCAGGATCTTTCACATGTAAGACATCCCATAAAGTTCTATCAAATACTCATTTCGCATTTCAGATGCAGAGATACTTTATGCATAGATTTTATATACACAGAGTACTTATAGAGATACTTAAATAAGCAATGATGCTATTGCAGCAAGGTAATGATATATTTTGCTATTGGTAAGTGATGTTGGGGGATGTGAAGTGTGATATATAGCGAAGCAGTTGGGTATAAAAAAGTTCTTTATCTTCCCATTGGACTTTCTCCGTTATCAAGAGACAGATGGGTTTTTAAGCTCCTCTGGACTTTATTGGCTTATGGCCTCTTATGGGGCGAGACAAACGAGGAGTCTTAGACGCCCATGATCTATTATGATTGTTTTCCCAGGCGAGTCCGTGGGGAGACGCGACGTGGACGCAGACGGACTTGGTGAGGATGCGGGCGGGAGGTGTGGGAGCTCAGCTATGGAGTGCTTACGTCCCGTGCTCAGCCCAACATGCAGATGCCGTGCAATTAGTCCTAGAGCAAATTGACTTGATCAGGAGGTACACATTCATTTTCATTTAAACATTTTCATACACAAGTTTTGCCATGTAGCTATGATATATTAGATTCGGGAGTTGATACATGGCTTTCATATTTGCTTAATGTTTGTAGAAAGTTAAATTAAAAGTTTAAAGATAAAAGCATGAAATGGAATTAAAGTGAATTTGGAAAATTATAAATGAAAGGCATTTGTTTTGCAAATTTAAATGTGGAAATATCCCAACTATGCGAATGTTATTAAACTATTGGAATTAAAGAATTTTCTCATATTTATATGGTTTATTTGATTATTTTGAGGATTAATAAGAGAGATAAATGATCTATACATTTTTAGACTCGTTGATCGATATCCTACATTTCTTCGACTCGTCACATCTCTTAAAGGTAAAAAAGTAATTAATCTTGAAAATCAATTCAATTATTTCTCCATCTTCCCTTGAGCTGCCTATGAAGAAATGTGCGGAGGAATTTGTAGTTTTTATGAACTTTTGGCAGACATGGAGCGAGCTCGGGTCGAGAGACGAATCGGGAGTGTGATAGGAGTTGAGGGGGGACATGCAATTGGAAATTCCTTAGCGGTCCTCCGAATGCTTTATGCTCTCGGCGCCCGTGTCATGACGTTGACCCACAACTGTCACACCCCATGGGCTGACGCCGCCGCCTCGGAACAAATTCTTCCCTCCAAAGGAGGATTATCAGATTTCGGACGGGTGAGAAAACAATGAAACTTTCACTGTCTCATTTAAACTTTAATAACACCCACACGCCTCACTTACTTCCTCAATGAAATACTCATTCTTAGCTCAATGGGTCACAAAACGTTTTAATTACAATTGGCAATTAAACATACTCTTAATATAGGTAATACATCATACTAAAGCTCTCTAATTAAACCCATGTTTAATTACATTCCTTCTGAAGCTGGTGGTTTTGGAGATGAATCGTCTGGGCATGGTGGTGGATTTGGCTCACGTCTCCACGGACACGATGCGAGCGGCCCTTGGCGTCTCGCGCGCTCCAGTTATCTTTTCCCATTCTGCGGCCGCTGCACTTTGCAATCACTCGCGGAACGTGCCAGACGACGTCCTGCGGCTCCTCAGCGCCAACGGCGGCCTCGTCATGGTCTCCTTCTACAATGTCTTCCTCAAATGCAACGAGAGTGCCACGATGCGTGACGTAATTGGTAAATTCACCTTTTTTACTACCATCATTCTTAAACCTCATCGAATCTTCCTGCCAAATGTTCACAATCCATGCCATAATTATTCTCGTATCACATTTTTATTATGACTTTTCCGATCAATTCATATCCAAACATACTGAATACTAAAACTTTGACTAATAAACCAATAGCTAAAGCTAAAACCAATATAATATTCGTAAGGGTATGAAATTTAGTAATATTGGTCTTGTTAGTTCAAGTTCAAGAACAATAGGATATTTGAGTATAAAATATGAATAGAAAAGGAAGTCTTGTGGTAAAGAATGCGTCGTAATAATGGACTCATTTGTATCCTCCAGATCACCTAGAACACATAAAGCGGGTGGCGGGACCAGATCACGTTGGCCTTGGCGCAGGCTTCGACGGGATCAACCAGTAAGTAATTTCAAGAAACTTTTCTCCTCCCGCCCTCCTTGGCGTCGTCCTGGGAAGAAAGTGCCTCTAACTGGGTGACAATTCCAAGGAGAAGTTGGCCCTTTTAATTGGACCATTTAGGGATTGTCGGAATTAAGGCGACAGATTGTGGGAAGCTATTACAGCCGCCCGGTCCTTAGCCCAATTCCCTCAACACTCCCAAACTTTTATCTACCCTTCACTCGATTCACACTTTTTCCCACACTTTCCCCTTATACACTTTTCTCTTATACCTATTCCTTGTGCTCTCATTCCGGCTTACCAAGAGCAGCTATGTATTTACATACCTGTAAGAAAGCAGGAGCTTTGTGTAAGAAAGAAGTAAGTGAAGTGGAAGAAGGTAAAATAGCGGGGCTTTATAATTGAAAGTGAAGACGCCTTCGACCCGCACCTCTTTGTTCCCAATTCAAACAATTTAGTGTAATTGGAAACGTAAATTACTCACATGGCCCAATGATTTCCTCACACGTTTCCCCGCCCGCACATTTGGGTAATTGAAAGGAGAGAGAGGATTTGGAGATAAAAAAGAGAAAGTTTAAATAAATGGGCCCCGTTCATTTACTCTCCTTTCTCCTTCTCTTCCTTCCGCTCTCATCTCTGGTGAACGGAAAAGGATGAGGAGGGGGATTTAGAAAATAATAAAAGTCCATCATTTCGGGGAAACTTCTTTCTCAAAGTAAAAAATTAATTTGGTTTCGAGTCTAATAAAAATTTTCCTCAACACGCGAGGAACTCCAAAGCTCTTCTCTCTCTTATTATTAAAGGTTGGGAGGAAAAGCATTAGGAAGAATGGGCGCTCGGTGGGGGCATTTAAAAATTTAACCATCTGAGACAACTTGGGGGAAATCAGGATTAGGTTGTCGAATAAAATAGTTATAAATATTTTTAGCATCTTTCAAAAAGTTTAAAATTCTCCGCCAACTTGAGCCGGACATTAAAAATGGAGTGAATTTCTTTAAAAACTTTCTCTTTACTTTCCTCATGTATTTATATATATCGTTGTACTAAAGAACTTTGCACTTTACGCAAGATCCCTTATGCTTAATACAAATCCTTCCTTTCTTCGTTCAAGTCTTATCTTCAGCATTGAATGTACATGTTTAAGATTAGCGAAAGCATAGATCTATATAAGGAATTTTCGACTATGCATATGAAGAGACGATACATTTTTATATAGGTAGTTGGGTTATATTTTGTATATTTGGCGGATCTCGGTGAAAATGGTTTTGTAAGGAGTGCCAGGGGTTTAATGTAAATACCTGTATAGACTCTCAACCTTCTGCCAGAATCTTGTAATGTTGGTGAGATAAGGAAAGGAGCGGAGTTTTACGAGTGACAATAAGAGTTATCTTGTGGATTTTTGAAAATATTCCAGTGTCCCCGTTGGTCTCGAAGACGTGGGAAAGTATCCACGGCTCGTGGAAGCTTTAGCGGAAACATGGTCGGAGGCGGAGCTCAGGAAGCTCCTCGCTCTCAACTTCTTCAGGGTATTTGGACGCGTTGAAGCTATCAGGGACGAGTAAGGAAATCACAATTCAATAAATAATATAAAATTACCATTTATTCCGCTATAATCTCCAAAATTCTGAATTTTTAAAAATTAGTGTTTTTACTTAACTGTATTTAGGTAAAAGATATTTAAACATTCATGATTAAGATTATATAATAAATTTAATTATTTATATATTTAAGAATTGGATTTAGTATTTATGGATAAAATTGTCCATTTAAGTTAAAAAAAAGAATCTGAGTAGGCTGATTGTTAGATGAGAGATTTTAAAGTGTTTTATTCCTGATTGAGCGTTTTTATTTGATTGAAGGTTGCGTCACGTGACACCGATTGAAGAACTCATTCCCCGTCCTGATCTCGACTTCTTCCCCGCTCCTTGCCCACCAATTTCCTGAATAAAAAGGCATTTTTATACCGTGAACACCACTAAATAAGCAGAGGTCTTTATCAAGCAAAAAACTCATTCCATCGCACGTCTCTCCTCATCGGCATGTCAGGAGTGGAATTGGGGGAGTGGGTTTTTAATTAAAGTGGCTCATTAATTGGGCCATAAATTCTCGTGTAGGCCGTCGGAGTGTGAAATGGGCCTCGTGCGGCTCTGGCTCCATACAACCATTGATTTCTCTATTGACGAGGAAAACAAGGGAGGGCTGATGAAATATTTGTGCCCTATCGACCAGCACCCTCCGGCCACCTTCCTTCCTCTTCCTCGACGACACTGGGAAATGAACAGAATTTTTTAAATATTACAGAAGCACATTACATTCTACAAAAGAAAAGGCCAAAAGCTCAAATCTACACTTTAAAATACGTTAAATTCTATTAATTTTTATTTTATTTAATATCATCATATTATTTAGAGAGCATTAGACTTTAGATCTTTTGTTACATTTTTTGTTCAAATGTATTGAAATGAGTTTAAAGTCTGAATAGGTTTAGTTGGTCCCGAAAATGTTCACTTTGGCTCTAACCCTTTTTATCACTTCCGAATTTTCTGATAGAAAAGGGTTTTTTCCCGGGCATTCCAAAGGGAAAGTTAAAAATCCAAAAAACATCCCCGTTCTTAATCTCTGAATTATACAAAGTCGACCCACATTCTTAGGATTGTAATAGGGAAGTCGTAAACATTGGGCTCTGTTGTGTATTACAAGATGAATAACCTATGGTTTTTCTCCCCATGACTATCATACAATACACTCTAGACATTCGAATCTCCACAAATATTTCTAGCAACTCGTGTTGGGCCAAATGCACAAATAGGGAAATATACTTATACAGAGAGTGCCAAACACGAGGCTATACGCCAAACGTATTTCTTTCATCTCTTCCCGATTATGAAAATTATGTATGAATGTAAAATAGGGAAACACTCCCTTTTTTATCTTACTACTCACTGGGCTCGCATTGAGACTTTCACGGGAACATTTCTGCTCCAGAATTTTTTCTCACAGAATTTTCAGTTTTTGGAGATCAAAGGGAAAATTGAGGAATCCTTTGAAAAATTTCTCGTATGTAGTATTGCACTGTAGTACTACAAGTACACTTTACAAGCGTAGTCTATACTATGCTCCACATTACTATGAGAAAGCTTTCTATGAACTTCTAAAGCCAAATGTCTGGCCTCTCTTTATATATTTAAGCTTCAATTCTCAATTCATACAAGATTTGAACTACAAAACAGAAGAACATTCAGAAGAAAATGTACGAATAGAGATATAGGGAAGTTTAGATTGTACAGTATAGTTTATAAAATAAAAGTAGTGGAATTCTATGGAGCATTGAGCATTTTGTGTGTATAAGGTCTATGAAAAAGAGATTTCTTTTCCCATTATCCATGAATTTTCCTCTTGGAAAATTTTATCGTAGATTAAAGAGAGATAAATTTGAGTTTGGTTCTTGTAATTGGTTATCGATTGTTCTTTTTTTCCAAGATTCTTTTTGAAGTTAATAAGGCCCCTTTGCTCCTCACATTCTCCTGACTTGTGGAATATGAGTCCCTTGGGGAGGATTTGGAAAAGGGGCGGCCAATCAGTCTCATCTCCTCATCTCACATCCACATCATTCACCCAGATGAACTCTATGAACTCTATGAATACTCCTTCTACATACTCCTTTATGTATGTAATAATAATATTGTAATATGTATTAATACTCCTGTGTTATTACTTATATCATTGTGTGTGTGTGTGTGTGTGTGTGTGTGTGTGTGTGTGTGTGTGTGTGTGTGTGTGTGAGAGAGAGAGACAAAGAGAAAGTCTCTTATTCATCTTCGGCCTTCTTTAAGAGGATTAAGGAGAAGCTCTTTGAAAGGGTAAATCTTCTTATTTAACAACTTCCCCTTTTCTCTTATCTGAAGAGTGAAAGGAGTTTTTTCCCTAGCGATTCATTCGGATTTTCTCCTTTTAACCAACTCGATTTTCTCCTGTGTAATTAGAGACGTCCACGCCGCGCTCAATTCTCGTCAAGAGACTCAAGTTCAATTATGTGGAAGGCTCTTTAACTCATGACTTTCCCCCTTTTCGAGTCAGCCGGGGAATCTTGAAGAATCTTTGAGGATCCTTGATTTATTGTTATAAAATAGAGAAAGAATGTTTCTTTTTCTACTTGGCGGAAATTTTCAACAATTATCGACTCTTGTGTTTATTCACTTTTATCGTATTTATTGAGTTATAAAAGCCAAAAGGGCTGAGTAAATATTTATTTACATTGAATGTGCGGATGATGGGGAAAGTGGCATATATGCCTTGAAGAGTCAAAGGGACCTGAGTTTTTCTGCAGATTCATGAAATTATAATTCAAACTGGCCAAAGGTTTTCGTGCTTTTGCTTCTATGGCCATGTTATTACCCAATAGTACATAATGTATAGGAATGATTATGAGTTTGTTCGGTGTGGGATGACTGGGTATATTGTGTATATAAACCATATACCATAGGGTATATTAAGTACATAGTTTCAAGGAATTTCACCACACGGTTCTCCATTATGAATTCGAAGCATAAAACTTTCTTTAGGGATTTCCTTTCAACTCCAAAAATGGTGAATTGATAGACAGGAAACGTGGGCGACATGTGAATTCCCGAGGTTTTAATAGCCAGGTTCTAATAGGCCGAACATCCGCGTCCTATGAAAAACTATTTATTTAAGATCCTCCTGGGACTCATCGCATAAATTGATGGGGAGGTAAATGGAAATTCAGGTGGGGATTTGGAGCTCCGCCTTCCTCGCACAAAAATATACTAACCTTCTTTAAGAACTTTAACAAACTTGACTTTTGTATAATATCCCATGAGAATTCAAAAATTTCCAAATTCAACAAATTTTTGATTATTTATTCAATTATTTCATCATCTTCCCAACTTATTTGAATAATTTACACAAATATTTATTTAAATGAAAATATTTGTTATAAACTTATGATTTTTCTAGAAAGTATTTGCTCAAAATCAACAACAATTAAAGAAATAAATAAAATAATCCTAATCCTTTCTAATAAGTTGGGAATGAGAAAAAGTCTGGGAAATGTTTTCCTTGTTCAAATGTTTGAAAAGGTTCGTCGAGAGTTTTTGGATTTTACGGTTGGGTTATTATACAGCATGGAATATTTAATCAGAGATATTTATTTAATTAATTGCCACTCCAATATGTTTCGATTCTCCGGGGAGTTAGGACAAGGGGATCGCGAAAGTTTTTAATTAAAAACTTCTTTATTATATTTCCTATTGATCAAACTTGTCCTTCCTCATCCTGTCAGGAGCAAAAGCGTGTGGCTCTGAACCGAACTCAACCGAACACCATAAGATTCTTCTCTTTACAACTCAAATCCATAGCAGGAGCCGATTTGACTACACGGGACTTTGTGTGTTTGTCTGGTGGAGCGTTTAGAGAACTTGGGATTCTCCCAGACTCCTTCTTGTCATTCCTGTCATAAATTGAATGTGTAATGGACACCTTCACCAACAGCTCATCATGGAAAGTCTGTTTGGTTCCCCTCGACGTCGAGCAAAAGAGCTCGTCCGGTGACACAAGAGCTAAATGCAGATAAACGTCAAGTCGAGTCAAAAGTGACAATTTCCGCTTTTCTTCTCTTTTGACATTTTACACCTTCACACTTGGAAACTACCTTTGCCTATAGATTTGTACTTTAAAATATAGAACTATCATACACCTTTTGTACAGTAACTATACACCTTAGTATATATATACTCCTTGGCAAAGACTCGCCATTGTTCACGCATGGGTTTACTTTGCCAAAAGTCTCGAATATTCTATTATGTTTCTATCATTCTCCCAACTTGTTCAAAATCCGGGTAAAGTGGGTCGCAGACATCTCGCCTCCTCTCACTGACTTACGCACTTCTCTTTAAACTTTTAAAACATTCATCTTCTGAACAAATAGAGGAAAGTATGAAGAAAACTTACAATAAGTTGCATGAAAGAATGTCGTAGTTTTGTTCATTGGCTGCTGCTGGTAAAAATGCTGCTCAATCCCTTGCTGATGCTCCTGGTGTTGATATTATTAAGTACTGCAGCAGTGCACTTGGATTTTTTCTATGAGGTGAACGAAGGGAGTGTCAATGAAAAAAGTTTTTCTGCTAAGGAAGAATTGTGAAATTTCATGCCGATGGAGTTTTTATATCATTCAATTTGAGTCACATTTCACGCTATATGAGGCAATAAATTACCGAGAGTTTTCGTGTTCGTGACAATATAAAATCTTGAGATTGAAATCCACGTAAACTTTACTTTGTTTTTTCCAACTCTCCTTGTATGAGTACTGATATACGCAATCCATATCGATCCTTTACCATTAAAAATCCTATTCGAGCTTTATTTACTACATAAATATTATTTTAGCAAAGATGAATATTAAGAAAATTTTCACAGCATTTTATAAACGTAAAAAAGTATCAATTGGCATATACAAAAGAGTAAATCTTGTATAAAGAAACGTAAAAGCTTTTGTTATAGCTTTAAAGTAAACGTAAGCTTTAGAATAACAAAAGAGTAGAAGTAACAAAAAACTAATAAGTTGGGTGCGAATAATTGTCGCTTTTCAAATTGTTTTTTGTAATTTATCTGCGCAATGAGAGAGATTCGTTCATTTCGTAACAGGTTTTGAAAAGGCTTCAATTGCCCCTTGAAAACCTCCGCTGCTCAGATTCCCCTTGTGACGCTTCGTATACGTGGAAAAGATGCGAGAAGGAATAAAAATAAATAAGCCAGATTGTTCCATTAAGCTTTCCCATTTGGCACGATTTTAATTTATTCAGTATTTATAGCGGATGAAAGATAATTTATTTTTCATTTCAGTTAAATGGTCTTCATTTAAAGATCAAGTTGCTCCGAGATTTTTGACCTTCCTCCTTATTAATTTATTCCCTTAACAAGACGTTTACTAAATGGGCCTTCTGAGTAATTGGAGATGCACAAGACTTAAACAATATGATAATTTCATGTTAAGTAGTATTATAAATTAACAATAATTGTTTCTTATAAGGAAGCATTGTCTAAAAAGAATTCCAACTCGTGCAATCTAACAGATATTTTGATTAAATTTAATTACATTAAATATAAAATTGTCTAAGAAAATAATTCTGGCAAATTGAAAATAATTTGACATTAAATTAATTAACAAACAGAAAATTATTATAATAGTAAAGTAAGTAGGTAAGCTTAATACGATATGGTACAAGATTACAAAAACTATTATTATTTGAATGGAACAAATAATTGTTTAAATGTATAATTTGCAATTTATGCAACAAACAAATTTGAAATTCATATAACAAATATGCTAATTTCATTAAACACAGAGGAAAGTTGAAAAACTAAAGTTTTTTCTCGCTAACTTCACACATATTTTAAGAGCTCTCTTGTGACTGAGTTGGACACATTCCATACGCTGAATATTAGAAAACTATTTTAATGAACCAAATTTCCTAAATATTAATTTATCGATCCAAATAACTAATTACTCACACACTTGGACATTTTCATATCCAATATTTCATAATTAATTATTAATTACTTAAAATATAATAGTACATTATACAGATGTACTTTCATTTAAAATATCTTATAGCTAAATGACAAACTTTCAAATATGATATTTAATAATTAACAATATACGAAAATACATAATTAATTTTGTTAAATCTTAATATTAAATATTTTCATGATTGTATTTTAATATTTGACAGTAATTGAAACAATTAATGAAATAAATATGTTGCTGAATAAGGGTTTCCTCACGATTATACAAGTTTTCTTAATATTAAATATATAAATACAAAATACGATTGTATAATTAATATGAATATATATTTGTATTTGATTACTATGGCAAACAAAGATCTCCGCCTGACCTTTTTTATTTCATGGTACCTTGGAATCTCGCGTATTAGCAAAATGCTTATAATAAATTCACGAATATTATTTTTAAGAAGAAAAGTATAATTTGATCAAATATTATGTAATAGTTAACACTTTAGCGATTCCAAGGTAATTTTTCCCACATTTCCATGAAAATAAAAAAGGTCAGGTGGAGATCTTTGTAAGCCACAGTAAGTATTTGTTTCTTGAATATTGAGATTGTCCTTTTCTATGTAAAATATACACAAGCGTCGTTAAAGGTTGAACTTTGGCAGCAAGAGTCAAGAAAGAAAAAGTTCGTCGTCCATCCCATTATCAAGATTGCGACAAGAAAGCATTAGCTGGAATAATTCGCTCAACTTGACGACTCGCCTCTTTAACTTTTCATATTCGGAGTTTGAAAGGAAGGAAAGTAAAAATTATATGGAGATTTGACTTAAAGCCTTTCCGCTCTCTCCTCCATTGACATCTCATTGAAAACCATTGAAAAGAACCATTTTGAAAAATTAGGGACTTTTACGACATCGTCTACAAAGAAGCTTTTCCATTAACCAAATCATACCACATTACTTACAGGATTACAATTCAGGAATCTCTGCATAAAAGTATATTTAATGTGTCACACGAGAATATAGATTTTATAAGATATATAAAAAATATATTCTTATGATTTCATAAAAGAAGCCTAAATATTAATTTAATCGACTCAAAAGGAAAAACGAAAGTGGTAAATATTATGGTCGGACAATATTAAATGCTTTGCAATTATTTCCCATGATTATTACAGAGCAATTTGGCAATTATGAATTGGCAATTGTGTCTGAAGTGCTATTAAAATATTTTTGAAATTTCAAATTGGATTCCTTTATAGTCAATGTGGACGCGGAGGTATTTCAATTATTACAAGATTTAACTTTTAAGTATGTCATGTGAATATTGTGAGGACGGCAATTTAATCATAGGCGCATATTAAGATACGCCAAAAGACATGAAGATGAAATAGGCGCATTGATCAATACATTATAATGTATAGGAATGGTAGTAAGACAGAATGAGCTGGACGTTATAGATATAATGTAGGATCTCAGGAGTTATATGGAGTGTGTGAGTCCCCATTAGATGAATAGGGGAAGAAGAGGCCGAGCTATTAAACTCGTAACGAGAGAAAGGAGAGCAATGGGATTATTTGTGCAAGTCATATATAGATAAGTAATGAGGTTTCGGCGAGTCTCCTTTTAATTGGACGGAGAGGCTTAATAATAAGAATGGAATGTCTTTTGTTGTGTGAAGCTACCTGAGCTCAAACCATTTCCACCTCAAGCTATAAAATACAACACAGGTATTTAAGATCCCTCACGTCACGAATCAAAAATATATTCTAATAGTTATTCTATTAAACTCATTTAATAAATATGGCATTTTTTCACTGAAATGCATTGTTGACGTCGTGGTGTTGAGTCTGATGATGAGGCATTAGAAGAATATTAAGGGATTTGAGCAGGATTTCCTAAAATTATTAATATTACATGTACACTGTCTCGTCTGGATGCAAAATATTTTTCTGATGGAAGAGCTGTCGGAGCAACATGGCCTTTTCCGTCTCCAGCTGGTTGACCCTGTGAGTCCGCTCGTCGTTCTCCGTCTCCAACTGGGTTACCCGGTAGCTCTTCTCGCTCACCTCCTGGGTCAACTGGCGGTTTTGCTCCTTGAGCCTTGTGATGGTCCGCATGGACAAGTGCGTGGGGATTTGCAGGTTCATGTGGGAGGGGAGTCGGGCCGAGCCGTCCATCAGTGCACCAAGCAAACTGTTCACCTCCGAAATTCGGCACCCGAGGAGATTCAAAGTCTCCTCGTGCGATTCGCTCCAGTGGTCCTGAAAGGAACAAAACTTTGTCAATTCCTTTTAATTCCTCTCACTCATTTAACTCCGAGAAGGGCGCAGATAAGCGAACTTCCCTCTTCACACCTTTTCAGAATAAAACAAGTTCGCTTTTCCAAGACTTCCAACACTTTCAAACGCAAGTGTTCCAATAAAAAAAGTCCTGACTACACGTACATAACAGAAGGTCAAACAGGGTTTTCTATTTGTGATCCGATAATAAATTGTGCATTTTCTCAAAATTCGTTGTATTGACTTTGACATTCTTTTGTATTAACATAAAAGGTGTAAAGGATTTTTGAATTTCTTGATAAAAACGTATTTTCATATTTCTTTTTATGGTTTATTAGTAGGAAACCGCAAGGAAGCACGTGGGAATTTAAGAAGTGCATTTTCGTGGGTTTTCTAATTCTGAGCTCGTGGCAATATGGGGAGTTGAGCCGCGTTGAGCTTAAGGGTGGTTTGAGGCCATAAATAAAAAGTAGTTGTGAATAGAAAGCTGAATAGAAAGCGTAAACCCTTACGGAAGTTTGTATTCCTTTGCTCAGAAGCCCAATTTTCTCGTCGGCACTCTCGAGCTGCTTGGCGAACCATTCTTGGGCTTTCTGGAGATAGGCGAGTCCTTGTTGGAGAACATCTCTTTCCTGCTCCAGCTGCTTGAGCCTTTTGAGCGTCGAGAAATCAATGCCAGATTGAACAGTGTGGCGGCGGGAAGCCTCGCGTTTCTTCAAGTTCCCTTTGCTGTTCCCTCGCAGCTTCACTTCGGAACTTCCAGAGGAAAAAATTATTAATTTCTTTCAGTACTTCCCATTGCACTCCATTAATCCAAGCCTTTCCACTTTACTACTTAAAAACTAATATCTACTTTTATATGAACTCAACATGAACTCTCAATATGAGCTTCCAATATCTGAACTTTATTCTCAAGCTTATTCCTCATTATGACAAAGTCTTTTGTAAGATTCGCAGAATTCAAACACGACGACGTTTCCTTTTACAATAATCTATAAAAAAAATTGTCTCCTAACTTTCGTCTTATCTATAAGATTATTTAAAATTTGTTTGCAAATTGCAAATAATATGTAATATACAGCGAAGTGCAGAATAAGTGTCACATGATGCTTCCCTATCTCCGCGAACTTCTTATTGAGCCCAATAATTTAACAGTTTTTAACTATCGAACCCTGTTTAGTTTGCCACCTACCTCATTGGAAAGAAAGAGATAATTAGAAATTAAAAATATCGCGTGAATTTTAAATGGAAGAATTTTTAGAAATTCTAGAAAAGGCAAGGAAATTTTGGTTGCGTATTGTACAACTCTTGCGGACAGAAACTTAGGTAATTATAATCTTAATGATATTATTATAAGTTAAAGATGTAATTAAATGATCGCAAATTGAATCATTAACAAAATAAAATAATCCAAAATTTAGCGAATATATCTAGGAGCAAAACACAGAAACTGGAGATAGGGAATTCCCATGTGACACTTATTCTGTACCTCGCTGTATTATGTTGAGAAATTTTGTCTTACTTCTTCATTATTTATTATCATATTATAGATAATAAATATATATAATTTTTGTAATACAATACTTGCATTCTATTATTCCATAAATATGCGTTTCGCTAATTTAATGGGATATAATACTAATGTAAAGTTTCTGTAAAGTCTTAAGCTTTTATCTACGTACGTAAAAGTATTCTTATTGGTCAAAGTTAGTTCAAATCCATGCAATTCCTTTCATTTAGTAATAGATGTGAAAATACGGAGGAGAATTAAATGAAAAAGATTTTTAAGAGTTGAAGGAATAAATTAGGGAAAGAGTTTCTTAAAAAACTCATTTAGTTAAGAACTTGCTCTATGAATAAAATTCTCTTGAATCTCTCGCACAATGTTCCTCAGCTCAAATCTCATCTTCTGAGTGAGAGGCATATAAGCATAAGGTACAACCATAAGTTTTCCAAATTGTACGGAAAAACGGAATGTAAAAGTCAATTTTGCATTCATATGTTCTATATGCTCACATTGAGAGGAATAAAATATATTTACGTAAGAAAAATCTACATGGGTTAATAAGGGGAATTGTGAAGCGTCTACACAATTGAGTCTTATCGTGAGGAGTAAAAAGAGAAAATTTGTTGGTTCATTGTTGTCTTGCTCCAAGAGCTAGCGGTACATAATTAGAATCATTTTCATAAATCTCATCTCATCCTAGGATATAAAATATCTTTGCTATATGCTCAACGCATTTATGAGTAGAAGGAAAGTTTTATTTCCTACATCAAATAAATTTCAGCCCAAAACGACGTCGCCCCGTGTAATTTGAGGGGAGTGGAAGGGAGGAATTTATCGATGAATGAGCCACTAATTGTAAAGTATGTCTACAGGTGAGTGACGTTTAAATTAAAAACTCACGTCGTGGCGTTGGTTTGTTCCTCTTCCTTCAGGTGAGTCCCGCCGCCCACGCTCGTCTCCGCATTGTTGTTGGGCAAAACAGAGCTGGCGCTTAGATTGTTGCTCGCGTTGTTGTGCAAATTGTTTGGATTGGGTGTGATGATGAGAGCCGCCTTGGCGACATTCGAGTTGGTCGTGGCCGTTAGAACCGGTCCGCTAATCACAATCGGCTCAACCGGAACGGCCTTCTTTTGCCAAGACTGGAGAACACTCCGAACTTCCATCTTACTACTGCTATTATGTACAATAGTTGTATTGGAGCTGCTGTTGGTCGTGACATTCAAATTCCCGGCACATTCAACGGAGGTCATGGGATTCCTCGGGGGTTTTGGCGGCGGCGGCTGTTCCTTTAAATGCTGATTAGCTTCTTCTTTGTTATGACCAGTAGGGGATTTATTGAGCTGGTTGGAATTGAACGTTGGGATGGACGACGAGACCAAGTTGGGGGCTGACAAGGTCGCAGTTTTATTATTGGTCAAATTCTTTTTCATTTTCCCATTTTGTTCATTTTTGCTGACGTTTGTCGGGGGAAGGTCGTGGGGGTCGTCGAGGTGTATGGTGATCGACTTGGGTTTCAATTTGCTCAAGTGTAGCTGCGGCATGCTCAGCGTCCTTTGTCTCGGACTTACAAAGTTCACTTTCTTGTCGGCTTTGTCCTGGGCGTCTTTGGCGCGATCCTCGGGTGGCGATGACTTTCCTCGTTCTTTTTTGCTATTCCTTTTGTTGCTCGCGGTCGGCAAGTTGCTCACGAGATTTGTACTTGAGTTGAGTAAGTTCTGGAGTTTGCTTTTGCTTCGCCCACTCGCCACTTCGCTCTCATTGTTCCTCTCCTGGTGGTGATGTGCATTGTTCAAACTTTTATTATTTGCCCCGCTTTGGAGTTGCTGGAGGAAACTCGGCTTCCCATTCGGAATGTTCTTTGAGCTAGGATAGTAGCTGTCATTGTTCATCTCGTTGCTCATGTCAAGGTCGAGGAGCGGAGCAGACGGCGGACGATCCTTGGGAATCGTCTTCTCTTCACTGTCGCTTTTCAAATTGTCCAAACTTCCATTTTTCCCAGCGTGACGGTGGGAAATCATGAAAGAGCTTTTGCTCTTCATCGTCCCATAGAAACCATCAAAGAGTCCTTTGCCATTTGAAATGTTTGTCTGGACAGGCGGCGGCGGGTGGTGGATGACAGCAAGTGTTGTTCCCTGCTCAGGCGGGCTGTGATTCAACTGCTGTTGGTGCTGAAAACTTTGTTGTTTGCTCTTTGTCTTGAGGATTGAGCTGGTGCTGTAGGTTTGCTGAAGTCGGCTCGTCGGGGAAGTTGTCGGGATGCCGGACGGAGCGGGTAAACGCGACGTGGAAAGACTCGGGATTTTGGAATTCCTTTGCACGCTGGATTGTTGTTGGGACAATTGGTGTTGCTGTGAAATGGATTGGATCATCCCATTGCTCCCTCCTTCCACCGACTTATTCCCATTTGTCTGGGAATTCCCATTATTTGAATGCAAGGATTGTTGTGGCATTGTTGGGTGTGACTTGACTTGTTGGTGGTGATAAATATTGTTTTGCATGTTATTGATTGGGGCTTGGAAGGCAATGGGGTCATTTGGGTTAATGAGGGCGAGGCGGAGTCCGTCGCAGAACCGGTCAAAGGTCAGCATTCCGTCCGAAGGAGTCACTTTCCTCAAATATCCCATCACGCCCATTTTGATCAATGGCTCGGCTCCGGAGTTCTTCCCGTTGCTCCCATTGTCAGCTTCCCAGCGCGACTCGATGTCGCTGAGGCGGATCTTCCCTTGCTTCGAGTCGTCGAGAATGTCAAACAACGTCCGCATGGACTCCACCAAAGAGGCCGGCAGTCCGTCGGTCGGAGAACTCTGGTAGTAATTGTTATTTAATAAATTGCTATTGTTGTTGTTCGCGGTGTTGGGGGAGATTTTGACTGAGGACTGTTGCTGTTGTTGGACGACGAGGTGATGTTGTTGGATTTGATGAACCACTGGTTGAAACTGAAGGGGAATTTGATGCCCATGGAGGCCATTCATCATTTGATTCGGATGGCCATAATATGATAGGGTGTTGGGTGGAATATTGGAATATAAAGCTTGTTGTTGACTTTGTTGCTGATTTTGTTGTTCTCGTTGTTGCTGCTCTCGCTGTTGTTGTTCACGTTGCTGTTCTCGTTGTTGCTCACGATGTTGCTGTTCACGCTGTTGGTGATGTTGAAGTTGTTGGTGAATCTGCTGTTGATGTTGGAGTTGCAATTGTTGTTGCTGGTGGTGGTGGATTTGCTGGGGCGAGATTTTGGTCGTGAGGGTTCTGGAGTTTTGTTGGAAGAAAGAAGAGACATTTGACTGGTGATGGTCGATTCTTGTCGATGAGGTTGAATGTGCTCCCATTGTGTAATAGCCATGGTTGGCTTGGGACTGTTGGGTCGGAATGGAGGAAATCGGTTGTGAATAATTTGAATTTTGAGCACCAGCGTACTTTATGTTTCCTCCGCTCGCATTTCCTCCGGACGTGGGGATGAATGAGTTACGAGGAAGGTTCGAGCTGATTGGCCCGCCGCCGTTCGTCATCACGAACCGCCTCTCCATCTTCCTCCTGGCCTTCTCAGAACCTCAACGGCATTTTAATTAAAGATCTTCAAATTAATCCTCCGTAGGAACTACGAGCTATACCTAGCACTTCTTTGATTGTTGGATTGACCACGAGTAGGATTGTCTTGAATGGAAATTGATTGTCTTCGCTCATCTTTTCACACTCACATCACATTGGAATGATAATTAATTCAATTAACTCACACGTCACTTTGAGTCTTCTTTTCCCAATTGCATTCCAATCAATGCAAAGCACCTTTTCCCTGTGAATTCCAAATCAATTTGAATTATTAAAAGCAAAATTCTAAAAAATTAAATCTCCGGCGAATAAGATTAGGAGCAAAATAATTAAATTGATTGAAAAAATGCTCAGGAACAGGTTGAGCGATTATTTGAAGAAGGCCAAGTGGGATTCACACTTCATTTACATTAAAATATCATTTCAATGGCAATTACCCAATTTATTCGCCTCAACTCAGGTCTTATGAAAATTAAAGGTTGCGTTGTTCCAAGAGCGGAACTTGGTCTTTGCGAGTCCCTACACGGTCAAGAGACTCATTCCATAAAATAAAATAAATTCTCTCCCTTGTCACTCCATAGGATCCTCGCGAACAAAACTAACGAAGAGCACTAAAGACGAGTTTCTTCGATTTCCTCCTTCATTCTTCCACCATGTGGGTGAGATTCCAAGAGATTCCGAATTAATCACAACATTCACAAACGACAGTCAAATTGTCACCAAAAAGCACTTTATCCTTTTTCTTATAAATCTCAATTGGAATATTTTAATTAGAACAACTTCAGAACTTCACACTTTATCCTGACGAAGTCAAACGGAGTTGAATCAAAAGTAATAAATTCTATACAAAACCAAAATTAATTTAATTCCTCCAATTAATTAAGTTCACTTCACCTCATTCACTTGATCTTTGGAAATGTTTCCCTTGAACCTGTTGCATTATTTGACTCTTGGATTAACCTCCTTGATTAAACACTCCACTCGAAATGAGAGAGTTTCTTAAAGACTTGGACGAGTAAATCCACAAGGTATAATTTACCAGACTCGAGTATTTATAATAATGATCTTGTATGGTGAGTTATATGGCGAGCTTTAAATGAATTACTCCGACGATGAACCAAACTTTCAATCCGCACGTACAACACAGACACTTTTATCTCCTGGTGGTTTGGCCACTAATACAAAGGAGAATAATCGCTTCTGCTCTCTTTATAAAACAAATTGTAATTTCCTTCAATCGAGATAAACTTGTGTTTTCTCTTTAGTATCAATTGGAATCCTTTTGCTAATCTCCACAAAATCCACACATGAAGATATCTTCCAAGAAATATATATTATTTGTATGTATTTGTATATTATCATATATATTTGTATATTTATTATATTTATAAAATTGTTAAGTGTGTAAGAAAAGACAGAGGAATAACAAGTTGGATTTGTCTGTGCGAGAGAGGAATTGGTGTTTGAAACGAACTCCTTGGAATATTTCTTGTTC
Source organism: Neelides sp. FZ-2019 (assembly GCA_009869795.1). Taxonomy (NCBI): domain Eukaryota; kingdom Metazoa; phylum Arthropoda; class Collembola; order Neelipleona; family Neelidae; genus Neelides; species Neelides sp. FZ-2019. The sequence goes on from VJMY01000087.1 coordinate 100,241, forward strand.
CGTTCCCTCCCAACCTCTTCGTTCCCTCGTCTTTCCAAAGACATCAGAGCAACCAACTTGAGTACACCTCTTCTGTCCGTGCCAAATGAGAGGTTGGTTCTTCCTTCACGGATGCATTGGACCTTCGCTATACCAATACACACAGAGACTTCTTATAGGGATTTCTTATCCTCATGCACCACCATGTGTATATGCCCCTTCTCTAATAAACCACCAGGCGACCCATCATGCATCATTGGACTCTGGCGCTCAACTAGTGCATTAGCATATAGGGAAAACTAAGACAAAACAACACTTTGTATTTAAGCTATTAGTTCCTATATGATCCGAAGGTTTAGGTAGTTGCTAGGACAGTACATTTATTTGGAATAGGAACAATGCACGGGGGATATAGAATAATTTTATTGGTCTTATGGGGGCGTTAGGATGTTGGTCGGAGGTGAATTCAATTTACAATGCTCGTACATTATCATCCGAGATGATATAGGAAATGATAAGAAATGGGTTGAGGAGTTTGGAAGGGCCAAGAAGAATGGTGTGAGATAATCATATTGTAAATACAATGGACTAAATGGACTTTTTTCGTTTTCTCTCTTAAAATTCACCGTCGTTGGAGATTTTTATTGGCTCTCGCCGCATTCTTGCGATGATCCCTCTCAGAAACGAGATAGTGCCCAAGAAGTGCTGAGAAGATGTGGACACGAACAGAGTTTAAAACACGATGACCCAGTTCGATGACCTCCTGGGAATATAACGGTCACGGCTCATTCGCCCGCCCATCCTCACTTGTTACATACTTTTTAATCATCCTATCATACCTCTTAATATATTACTACCACAATAACCGTCTCATTCCCCTCTTTTAGATGTATAGGAATACACGAGAGCATTATCACTACGCCGCTTTACAACTCCCTATATCAATCCTCACCTCAACGCAAAAGTCCGTTCAATTAACATCATATAGCCTAAGGTTAATGATGCTTAGCTATTTAATATTATGCCCCACGCGAACTGGGTTGTCCTTACCAAGGTGCCCATGTTTCATCAATATAAAATATATTAAATCATATATTAAAATATCTCAAGTTCGGGAGCTGAAAATCCCATTTGTTAATCAAGCGATTATGGCTCTCAACGTTGGCGATGTCTAATTGAAGAATCCACTTCCTGTCAGCACGACCAAAGTGGGCGGAGTGAAATGTAAATTATGTAAAAGAATAATTTACTCCGCCGATTTACAACTTGAACAAACACGAGAACAAAATGAACAATTTGCTTTCTTTAAAGTAAATAAAAAGCAATAATGAGTCCGCTTAAAGCCTAAATCCTTTTGATATTAATGAGTTGAGCATTTTACAACTCGGCTATTATGCACAACATGGAGTTCACTACATTTATTAGCCTTCAAACTCAAAAGTCATAAACGAGTCGTTATTTATTACTTCGCCTATTGTCAACCCAAGATGATTTTGAAGTTAAAGATTTACTTCTACATTAGATTAGAATTAAGATTTGCATCTTCTTTATAACTGTTCATTCCTCCATTGTTCTTGAGCAATAAAAGTAATTGAGAATCATCACATTCTTTTCTACATGTCTTTGACTTTCATTAGTATTTTTCTTTCCTTAGCATTGGTATATGAGCATTATAGGAACTATTTTTGCTATTGTAGGAACTCACCAAGAGTCAAGTACTTTAACAGCGAATGAAAAATGAATATAAAGTGTTTGAGGAAAGAATTGTTAGAGAATCTCAGTTCCTGCTGGGAGATAAAGAAGTAAATACACAAAGGTGAAGTGAGAGATTAAAGATGAATAAAGATCCGAATCTTGTTGGGTGAAAGATGAATTATGACTCGTCCAATCTCCTTCTGTTTCCCTCATATGAAATTGTCAAAGGAAATGAAAAAGTCCAAGGTAGACCAAATAACACAACGTCCCAGCTTTGTGTCCAAGGATAAAATAGTAATATGTGTAATGTCCGCCAAAAGTTCCAAAGCTTCCTTCATTTGCTTATAAGTTCGCCTTCTTCTATAAGAAATATATGAGGATGGTGAGAATAAAAGCGAATGCATCTCTTTTAACCTTTCATATCCACCAGTTTGTACTTGAGGGTCTCAACGGCCTCCGCATTCCAAGCGGATAAAATGCTTACAATCTCTTCTTCCAAGTCCACTTGTGTGCAATGCAACTTTACTCTTATTTTGTTAAAGAATAATAAATCTCAAACACGTGCAATTATGTTTCTCTCATTGTCCAGTTCTTTTAAGTTTGAAGTTGAGCATTGGTACTGTGGCTTAATGTCTGCCTGATCTTTCATGTGGGAAAAATTACCCTGGAATCGCTAAAGTGTTAACTATTACATAATATTTGATCAAATTATACTTTTCTTCTTAAAAATAATATTCGCGAATTTATTATAAGCATTTTGCTAATACGCGAGATTCCAAGGTATCATGAAAATAAAAAAGGTCAGGCGGAGACCTTTGTAAGCCACAGAAAATGGCACTAAAATATTTAAATATTGTATTAAAAAGACAAAATCCATAGACATGTTAGTAAATAACACAAGATTGAGAGTGAAGATTGAACTGACTGAGGCCTCAAGACATTTTCTTCTCTTCTTCCATCATTCTTTAACTCCACCGCAAGACGAATTCAGTCCTAGAGCTAATTCGCATTCCTAAACATAGCACTCATTATTATGCTCATACTCAGATAACTTAAAAGTACCTTATATTACCTATGTTGGGTATATTAAGCATTATATAACTATTTTGCTTTATTTAAACCAAAAATCCCAATTTAAATTTTCTTATATTCTAATTGAATAGTTACAAGATTTATATGGATTTATATCCCACAATTAACTTTGATATAACAGTCAAATAAATATTGCTAAAACTTATTTGGCTAAACTAATGATGAATTTATATAGGAATATATTATATTTGAGTATTCTCAGGAATTTTAAAATTATTGGGCAAAAAATACTGTAATTCATTGGAAAGACGCAAGTTTATATTTTATATAGATATATACTATCTATAGGAAGTATAGGTAGTACATTTTATTTCAATTCACCAATGGCACCAAACAATTAGATAATCGTGATTGCTTTTACTTGATTCCTTTGAATACATACATTCTCATAATGATTTCATATAACATAATGTTTTATATAATAGAATTATATTCCCCTATGAAAGAAGTGTGAGTGTTTAATGACTTGGTGGAAAGATGGTAATAATAAGATGGGAAAGGCGTTTATGCCTCCGAGAAATAAATATTTTCTGCACTATTCCTTTTTATTTTGAGATCATGAATGGAGGTTTAATTCCATACACACACACATTTATATACTTCACACATCCTCACGTAGACACACATTCCACTTTCTTATTATTTATCACAATAAAATCCTTGAGAGGAAAATTCCTCAATTCCTTCTCTTCCCAATGAAGGATAAATGGGGGAAATTTATGACGCCGGATCTCCTCCGCCTTAATTTATGGAAAGAAATAAATTAAGCCGCAGTTTTACTAATAAATTCTAATGGAAATATCATTCCATATTTATCACCATACGTGGAGGAGGTTTGGAAAAGGAAGCGGATTTAATTTAAAACATTAGCCATTTTCATAATTCTTCGACTTGGCGAATTGGGCGGAATATGCTTAAAAAAATGAAATTTTTTCTTTGTAAACTTGATTGCCAATATTTTGCAAAATTAAACATTAAATACCATTAAGCATAGAATTTGATATGTTAGTCAGACTTTTGTTCAATATTTTGTGTGAATTATAAATACTGTAATGTAATTTATAATTAAGCAGATGCTGATGAAAGAGCAAAGTTCAATTTATTAGAAATGCTGTGAAAAATGCGAATAAAAAATGTGTTGAAGCTGCGAGGAAGAATTTTCGCACTTGGAAGAGACTTTTCATCCCATTGTTCGAGTGGTTGATCGAAACGAGGGTTTTTCTCTCATGTAATTCCTTTTAAGCCAAATCCGGTCTTGTACACCACCATTTGTCTCTAATACATATTCATCCCATGGAGCTGCACAAGATCCGCCCGAACATTTTCGTATTCACCCTGCATCATCCTCTTTTTACAACTCCTTTCCTCCTTCTCGCTAATTGTAAAAGAGCCGTCGACGATTCCCGAGCTTCCTAAGATCCTCCAGCAATATCTTTCATATTTTATCAATTCAAGTCTCCTTATTCAATAATCCTCTCTCATTTCATTCAATTCTGAGCCAAAATCCTCACATTATATCTCGCACGCAACTTTTTTATTCGGCTTATTATACCAAAAGTATTAACTATATGAGAGATTAGCATATTATGTAAATGGTTATTCTTATTGCCTATTCTTTTTTAATAGAGCAAAACGTTTTGATCAACTTCATTCTGCAAATTTTCTCCTAAACATGTAGTATGTAAACTATATAAGAGATATTTAATCCATTGAGATAGAAGTTTAACATGGTTGGTTATTGATAACCAACAAGAGGAAAAATTAGAATGAATAGAAGTTTGCATAATATGACGTAGGGTATATAAAGGCAAAGATATAAACGAGTTTTACATGTAGGTTGATTTTTGATCCCCGTTGGTTTTTGCCTCTCCCAATAATTCTTAGACAGATTGGCCATCATCCTCACCACGGCTGGCGCTGCCGTTGGACTCCTCTGCATTTATTTGGTGGGTTGGAGGGGAGGATGAGAGGGCGGGCGCGGAACTTCCCCGACTTTTCGCGAATTTCCATCAATGAGGATTCGTCCAAGGGAGAATCAGAGGCACACCCTGCAATTGAACAAACCTCTAAATACTTGAACCGATACATTGAGATTGGAAGTGCGAAGGTGTCCATGAACAACATGATGCAACACACTCACCTCCATTCCTCTGTCCAAGAGGAAGAAAACAATGGAAATAAACAACATCGCCTTCTCATTAAACTTGGAAGGCTAAACGAAGTTCAATTCTCCCTTGTCCATTAAAAGACGCAATTCCCCCGCATTCAAATTTCTCTCTCGTCGTCTTCGTCCAACACCTTTGACTTGAATAATGAAGACCAAAATGGTCATCTGGAATTTTGAATGGAATTTCCTACTCAATGTAATCCTTTCCTAAATATTCTCTCAAGCTTGAAGAATCTCTTATTAAACCAGGACCAAAAAACCTTTCTGCCGTCTTCCAACTCGACTCAACTCCAATCAACCTCTTGCAAACTTTATTAAAAATCTATAAAACATTCTTCTTTAGATCTTTAAATTGTTCCATTTCCACATGCATTTCTCAACTCACATGTATTTTGTACAAGTGCATTTTGTACTTAACTCTGCGGAATGTCATTCACTATGAATTGTACATGGCAAAGATTGTCTTAATAGCTAAATGTTTTAAAATACATAGTGAGAGCATTTAGCTTTAAAAGCAATTACTTATGTACCTATATGCAGAGGAGAACGTATTAATAGTGTGGTAACATAATGGAGCCGCTCTGTATTCAACTCGCAAGTGAGGAGATTACAAGAACCTTGTCTCATTGTAATAGGTGCAATTTGTAATTGTAATTACAAAGATTTTTATCACCCTGTTTATTTTTTACATGTTTCCTTATTACTCCTCCTTAGACGGCTCTAAGAATCCCCATATACTCAGGTCAACATAAAAGGGAATCTTATCCAACCTCTCAATCTGACACAAACCCAATCACCCGACATTCAAATTCAAACCCATATAATGCACAGACATTCCTATTATTAATAACATTATTTCATCTAAAATCTATATAGCCAAATAAGTAGACAAACACTGTGTAAAATAAACTTATGACTAAAGGTATTCATACTGTTAAATCCCATTTATAACATGTTTGGTATTTATGGCTAATACTAAAAGGCCAATTTGAATTACCAACTATGAAAGTTGAAGCGGAAGAAAAAGTTAAGCCGTTTTATCCATCAATCGGATATGACAAAAGTTTTTGTATCGTGTAAAAAAACAATTTTCAGAACGCCGTGTAATCTCTCGTTAACGATAAAAGTTTTTAAGCATGTGCCTATAAGGAGTTAAAAAGGTTTAAAGTTCTCAAGTTCCTTCAACTCCCACACAATGTTGTTTTTCCATCATCACAATTCACAAATCCCCCTTGTGCACATCCTACTAAGCTCGGAGATTGAAAGATGTAAATATTTATAATAAAGAATTATAATAATATTAAAGTTGGATGGTCATGTAATATAGAATTCAATGTATTTATGCAATCTTGAAGTTTATTGTGTGCATAAAGGCAATGTTCTCCAAAGGAGCTCACCTGAGAATGTTTAGGGATGAATTAGGGTCCTGTGTTTATAAATGGTCAGAAGGTTATTTATTTATTTGCATTCGTGTCATTGTAAGTCGACCAGCTATCTCATCGTATCAACCACTTCATATACTTTTATACAGAAAATACAAAAAGTAAGTGAATGAACGGTGAAGTTATAATTGCTATGAAAACTTGATATTAACGTGCTAGGTATAGGAATGATTCAAATGTTTCACCAATAAATAACAATCAAAAATTTTTTAATTCTTTTCAATTTGATTGTTATTACTGTGGCTTACAAAGACATTTTATATTTTCATAGTACCTTGGAGTCTCGCATATTAACAAAATGTTTATACTAAATTCACGAATATTATTTTTAAGAAGAAAAGTATAATTTGATCAAATATTATGTAATTGTTAACACTTTAGCGATTCCAGGATAATTTTTCTCATATTTAAATATGAAAATAAAAAGATCAGGCGGAGATGCCACAGTAAATGGCGGAACATGTAAATTACTCCTATACCTAGCACGTTAATATAAAGTTTTCATAGGAATTAAACCTTCTCCATTCATTCACTTACTTTTTGTAGTTTCTGTATAGGAAGTCCGAGGGTTTTGAAGTGAGAGGTTGAAGTACGGTTACAAGGCGAAATCCGCAATTGTGGTGTGTCTACATCTATGGGTTTCTCTAAATGGGCTAAAGAGCTTTGAATTATTCCAATCAATATTATTCAGGAAGTTTTTTATTTAGCGCAACTATCAAAAGGTATGTAAAGCTAATTGAATTTCATAAGGTTGCTATCGAGCAACCTTATGGAATTCAATTTAATAAACGTTAGATAGGAAATTATCATAGCTTTACATACATTTGATGTTTGCGTTACATAAAAAAATTCCCTGTACGTAGATAATAGTATATAAATAATAGCAATATATCGAGTCTATGAGATAAATCTATTTGATTCACAAAAAGAAAGATTCAAATCAAAGGAACTTTTTAATTAATTTAAGTATTTGACATTGGAGTTTGAAGTGATGAAATCTGTTGAGATTTTGACCATTGACTCACTTTGAAAATTGACTCAATTTGTATTCAAAAATGCGAGGGTTCTATTTGTTTAACAACAAGCGAGGATTTATTTTATGTTAATTAGTTCGTTTAGAATTTTCTTTTACGATCCCCTATCTCATTCTCAGGAATTCTCCTTCTATCGAACTCCCTACTCATAAATAAAGCAATAAGAGAGAATTGAATAAAACTCTTCTTATTTCCTAGTTATAACAATGGGATTAGGAAAACGAAACGAAAGGTACGTTGAGCGAGATAGAGGAAAGATAAACATCTCGTTTGTCTAATTAGGAATTAAAGGAATTGAGGAATGCTGAGTCTTCCCATTGTGTCTTCCTTCTGCTCTGTCTATCAAACTCTCCATGGTTTTATTAATCGTCAATCCAATTGCCAGCCAAGCAGAAGATAAAAACACAGTTTCTTGTACTTTAATATCACTTAACTTTACTTTCTTATAAGAATATAGGTATTAACTTGACTAAGCCAAACACCAAGATATAGGAAAAGATATAGGAGTCTCCTTATTATGTTTTAACATGGATTGAATACATTAAGATCTCGTAGTGTCTGGCGCAGTTCCTGGTTAGGCCGGTTCCCAATTTCATATTATTCCTTGGATTCCGCCGGGACGCCGCCCTGGGAGCTTCGCAAACTTCTTGCAATTTAATACTTCATAATCCTCATCTCTCTATATTCCTATTAGTATACTCAAGATATGCTACCAATAGCAAAAGCACAGTATAATAGACTCATTGTCTTTATTTTATACCATATAGATTACTTGTGCCAGGTTATATGCATTAGGTAAGATGTGTTGTACTTACATATATTATGTTGTAGATGGATTTAAGCAAAATGGTTATAGAGGAAATCGCATCTAGCGTTGTAAAATATTTGAAGATGCAAAATGGCCCTAAGGGTCCAAATCATTCAACTTTTGAGGAGATGATGAAGAAGAAGTCACAGTTACAATTTCCGTTCCTTTCGCCCCAATGGAAGAAGTAATTATATGGCATTTAAGGAGACAATTAAACAGTAGGTGCCTTTGGGATCTTCCACTCCCCCTGGACACGGCCAAGACTCCTCGGCACACTCGCCAGAGCTCATCACGACCATTGAATCCAGAGATAAATGATCCTTTGGAAGCAATCTGCCAGGAGCGGAGTTCCTCAAACTCGTCTTTGATGCTTCAAATGCCATTGGGTAAACCCAAGAGATGAAGCTGACTGAGTGGTGAACGCAAAAGTTGTTGAAGCAAAATATGTATAAGGAGTAATTGGAGATGTTTAAATAATATGTCATATTGAACTCATGCGGATTTTGAGTTTTATTTTCTACCTCATGCTTAACAGGTTTAGCAACTTGAAAACTAGAAGAAATTATAAAATCTTCGAATAAAAATTGAATCAAGACGAAGCCTTTATTTTATCATACAGGCATATTAAATTGATAACAAAACATGTAATTAACTTGGTTTAATATTACAATTAAGTAATTAAATACGGTAATTAAAATTCGTTTAACATATTGCGTTCTTAGCTTAACATCATTTTCTCCTACTTGGATCGATGTCGTGTTGTTAAAATAAGCTTTTAAAACTATAATAATACTCGTTCTATATATATATAATTATATAATTAAATGAATAATTGAAAGGTAAATATCAAGCAAAATATCATTAAGTGCTTTTTGTGGACGTGTGAGTCACCTATCAAAAACTACACATTTTTTCATTTCAAGACAATTCAGGTTCAAAATCTTTTAATGTTGTTTCCAATAAATAAATACGAGATTCATTGACAATTTATTTTGTTTAATTAAATGTAATAAGAATAAAGTTATAAAGTATCTTTTTTGCTCACAATAATGATTTCTGTTATATTTGCAAACGTTATTTCTATCAAATACTTATTTAATATACCTTGATTTCTACTTATCAATATGAAATGAAAAATATTAAATTTTCATTAGTTACCTTATTTAATTTTATCAAATATATTCTCAATACATTCTTCTACAAGGGTTAGGACTCAATATATTTCGATATAAAAGGTTAATATTTTCATACTCATTTGAAATAAAAGGAATAACAATGAAAAGCATTTGTGAGATATATTGCTAAAAGTTTTCTATATTATTTGTATGGGTATTCACCCTCGGGCTTTATACTTGTTACACTTTTTTGGTAATTGAATTACATTTTTCTTCTATCAAACCTCTCTATACAAAAGGGAAAATAATAAAGAGCCGATAAGGGCATTAGGGAATTGTGAGATATTTTAGTTTGGATGTCACAACTCAGTAACTTTATTGTCCCAATATTTCTTTAGCCTACTTTCATGCTCGATGGAATCATAGTTTTTAACTTCGGTGATCTCGGCCGTCTCGTAGAAGGACGCCGGGGTGTTTGGGATTCTCTGGACTGAACCAAAGTACGCGGCATTCGGCCCTCCCCTGATTGTCCCGAAACTCGGACTTGGGCGCATTGAGCCGATTCCCAAAAACCCACCTTTGGTCGGAGGTTTGGTTGGGGAAAGCCGCGCTTTCTCCGCAACCCCCAACGGCTCGGCTGCGAAGAGCTGCGAGAGCGACTTGGCTTTTGACAACGTGTAAAATCCGGGATTCCCACTCTTCCCGGGTTTCCCAGTAGAAGGAAAAGGGACATTGTTGGGGGCCCCGGTGAAGAGAGACGCCGGGGGTGAATTGAAAACGTTTTTTGAAACACCTGTTACGCTCCCACCGTTATTTGGATTATTATTTGGGAATAGCAAGGAGCCGCCTTCGTTTTGATAAGGGAAATGAACTGATTTTCTCAGTTTCTGATTCCGACTGAAAACGCCTTTGCTCATGGAGTCGAGTTCCTTTTTAAACAGCAATTTCGTATTTTGCTCCAACATGTATTCCCAACACCGGAATTGCTCAACGGACATTTGACTAATGGTGGTGTTAGCCAAAGACTCTAAGTCTTCATTGCTCTCGCTATGCCCCTGATTGTTTCGTCTATTATTTTTATGCACATTTTTATGTTCCTCCTTCGTCTGCTTCAAGTTGTTCGAGAGCGAGCCAAGGGCGGAATTCAAACTCCCAGGCCCTGACGACCTGTCCGTTTCAATGGCGCTGTCCGGGGTCGTCCCCACCGAAACGACGGGATTTGAACAGACATCGTCGGAGTAGTCCGAAGACCCGCTGTTGTAACTTAGCGGACCCAAATCCCCCAGGAGGGCCAATTTGGTCTTTTCAAAGGAGCCGAGGACCGGGAAAGCCCCGGAATTCCCATTGGCCCATTTGAATCTGACGACAATGAGGGAAAGGCTCTGTTTGCATGAGTGGCTCTGGGCCATGTCAGTGATCCTTTTAGCAACGAGGACCGTCTTCTTGCCCCTGTGAACCTCTAACTCCTCAATCAGCTCTGACTCGCTCACGTAGTTCCACAACGCCGCGTTCCCAATGACGAGATACTCCGACGTCGGGCGGAGCTCCACCGAGAGAACTTTCGGGTCCGGGATAGAACAACCGGTGGATAAATTATTCGGCTGTTGGGCCACGAAAGCATCGCGGATGCTTGGAGAGAACTCGGTTGAGAGACGCGAGTCGGAGAGGTCGGGGGGCAATTCGTCTCCTTCACTTCCAGTCCGCTTTATTGACGTCCCTTCAGCCATGTCGGTGAGGCGGGTGATTTTCTTTCCGGATTCCAACAGGAGACACCGAATGCCCCCGATCATGGACAAATTCAACATGAACGTGGGCTTTCCTGGCACAAGCAAATCCTCTTCGATGGAAAGGAGACAAAGGACCCCTTGGAGCGGACGAACATTCCCTCCTTGTCTGATGCGTCTGGAGTTTTTAGGAAATTAGTTTAATATTTAACATTTTTTTAAATAAAAAAAGCTGAAGTGGAAAAGCTACTTAAGCTAAGTATGAAATATTATAGTGATTTACTTCATAGCGTTGAGGAGCGTGTACTTGAGGGAATATTTATTTGTTTCTTCAATGTTCCGCTCTTCTGCAAAGATCTTGGCAATTGATTTGCTAATTGACTTTGGAGCCGCGTTTCCGTCTCCGCCGTCAAATATCCCAAAAAGGGCTTCTTTCCCTCCAGACAAATTCCCGTCTCGGTACTGAGTGACACTTAGGGTTTGATTCCGGTCGGGGAGCTCAGAGAATCCAATTTCCCATGGAGGGTTCGGAGGAAATTCCCTGTGAAGCTCGTTGTTTCTCCTCGAGGGGAAATAAAGGTTCCTTGGATTGGAGACTTCCACCAAATTCATCGGTCGCCTGCTTTACAACCCAAAACAACACCACGGCTCAATTAATTAAACATCCCTTTAATCAAACCCATGTAATGTTGACAATGTCATGTAGAATCCTAAATGTAGCTATGTTGGCATGTAGAATATATTCCTATTTATATTGCTTACTATTATAAATTATTATAGTATAGGATTAAATGGGATGAAATCCAGGTAAAATTCATTGAAAAATAGGTTAAAGTAAAAGAGTTTACTTTGGATTGTTGAGCTTCTCAGGGTCAAGTGAGAGTCGTTCATTACATGAAATGTCTAGGTACGTGAGATTCCCTCCGGAGATGAGATGATCCAAGTTGATCTTCCTCAAGTTGTTGTGGGACAAGTCAACGACTTTTAATACTGGCATTTTTGTAAGATTCGGGGCATTTTCAAGTCGGTTCGCGTGAACTCGGAGAACTCGGAGATGAAGCAAATTGGAAATCTTGGATGGGAGAACTTGGAGTCGATTCCCGCATAAAATCAATTCCTCCAAATGTTTCCAACTGCTCAAACACCTGCCATTTAAAAGAATTCCAATTATTTAAATAAAATTATACAAATCATTATGTTATAAATAAATAAATTATATCTTAATGCTTAATCATAATCAAACATAATCATTAAAAATAAATATTAAAAAATAATATTTAAATTTTAATGTAAATAGTAATAAATACCTTTCGTTGATGTGTTCAATTTTATTGAATGCCAAGTAGAGTCTTTTCAAATGGGCGCATTCCAACAAGAAATCCAAAGCCTCTTTCTCGTCCGTATCTTGGAGTTTATTCCGGCTCATGTAAAGTTCCTGGATTAAACATCGCTTTCCAAAATTCGGCATGTACTCGATGAGATTCTGACTCAGATTCAAGATCTTGAGCCTGAAAGGAAAAACTTCCATTAGATCCTTTTATGATATGGAAAGATGAAGGTGGAGTCTTCTTCCTTTTTATTACACGACATTGGGAGATAAAAAGGATTAGCTAATTAATTTACTTTTTAACTCTATGTAACGTATCCTATGCCCAAACGTGTTCTTTTTAACGTGTTTAATTCTCGTACTATGAAAAAGGAGAAAATTTAATAAGTGGAACCTTTGGGTGGGTTTTGAAGAGACTTGAAGATAATGGTGAAAGAACCAGGTGGAATAATAAACAAGGGGCGTGTGGGTCGACGTGTGTCAACCCAAAAACACCCAAACTCATTTTGACCAAGATGAAGATGAAGGAGAGCAAATCAAACATTTTTTATTCTCCCCTTGCGTAATTAAATTCATTGTGATGTAAAAACTCTTAAAGATAACGCAAATACAATTGATGCTAATAAGATTTTTCCGCAGAAGTGTGAATGAAATAAGTGAGCCTTTATACAAATAGATACAAAATGATTCTTTAAATTTAGCAATGGTTGTTTTAGCTCACCATTTATTTAACTGATTTAAATAAAAGCAAGTCTTATGTTTATCTTTAGTGCATAATGAAATTAGTAGTATTCACAAGAGTTGTAAAAGGAAAGTTCAATTCGCAAAAGTTCAAATGATCTTTGAGATCAAATTGGGAGATAAGAAGAGCAATGAGCGTGAAATAATAAATTCCTATTTCAACATTCATCCCCTTTGACTATAATTTATTTGGAAAATGGAGAGATTCTTTTTTATACATACAATATAACTAAAGAACTATTAAGAACTCAGTATATACTTTTTGCTAGTGATACACGTAAAGAGAAGAATATTAGGAATTATTTCAATGAAATTTGACATACACATGAGCGAGTCAAGTGGAAGTTTTTAAATTTGACTCGAGCCTTAAATGTCCATTTAAAAACGGAGAGTTTAGTAGAAGGCTTAAATGGGTCTTTTATGTGAATGTTTTATGATTGAATTGATGTGTTTTTTCCCTTTTCTCATTTTCTAAAAGAAGTCATCTTCGTGTGTAATTGACTACTTAACTTCTCCTCACTTACCCAGGTCATCTCTTTTATTTACATTGCATTTTCCTATTAAGCCCTTTTAGCCATAAACTCATTCTCTAAACTCATAAATTTGTAATAATAAGTAAGCGAGTTGTCCTATGTAGACACTACAGACGCAATTGGGGTTTTTATACTAAGTTTAGTAGAATTTCATCAACTTCCCGTCTGCACTTTGCATTAGGAAACCGTTGACCTGTGGTTGGATTTCCATTTTAATGCCCAATACAACTTGTGCTGCAGTTGAGTTTTGGAGTAAAATGAGAAAACTTGTGAATGGAAGTTCCTTAACGGACCCGCGTGGATGACCATTGAATTAAATCAAATGAGGATTATTCCTTATCTTCAAAAGGAAGTTAAGGACCATTTAGCTCTTTATGTAGGACTATATAGGAACCCAAACACATAAATATGTATTACACATGCAATTGCAGACAATGTAGCTCCCTATTATTTAATGAGTATATTTTATCATCTTTCACTTTATAGGAGTATTTCTTATAAACCTACACTTGTAGTTCTTGACTCATGACTTGGAAAATGAAAATGAGGAATCTTAAAACTTAATAGCCATTGTACAAGTAGGTAGATATAGATATTATATCCACCTACTACTACCTGGTATATGGCATTATTAAGTAATCCCCATTATCTATTTTTTTACATGTAGGAAAAATCGACGGGAGCCCAATTTCAATTTTCCAAACGACCGGACATAATTTAATTGACATTCATATGAATTTTAAGCTTATTTGGCCATTTTCCATGCTCAAATGCCTAAAAGGACTTTGTGAATTTTGCATTCATGAACTTTTTTGATTTTATGGCTTATTCAAGTCAAGTAATTGGAGAGTGTTTGAGGTTAACGATACATGGAATTATTAAAGGTGTTGTAAAATCACTAAGAATTTCTAATTAAAAATTCCAATTATGCAAATTTCCCTTGTCTTTTGCAAATGGATCAACTTGGTTTGGAAGCTCAGGGCGTGAAATGAGCATTTAAGAATTCATATAAGCAAATTCCTAGTGGGTCTCCATTTTCATTATTTAGATAAAAAATTGAAATGAGAATCTTTGAAGTTGTTTTGATTATTCCAAGAACAACAGGAGGCTTACAATTTACTCCTAACTTCTTAACGAGAACTATAAGAGAGTTAAATTGGAGCAGGGAAATTGCGCGACACTTGAGTTACTTTAAAGGCATTTCCATAATGAGTAGTGAATTCTTTAAAGCATTTTCTTCAACCTTGTATACCATTTAGTACTTATCGAGTAAAGTCAATAGTTTGAACTTCATAGTCAATTATGAAGAAAAAGCACACGAACCTCGTGGATCGTTGTACAAAGTCTTTTGACACGAATTCAATTTTGTTGCAATGGAGATGAAGTTCGCGGATTGGGAGAAGAGCCAAGCAGTTTTGGAATTTACAGTCGAGCTGTCGGAGTCGATTGTGAGACGCATAGATAATGAACAGCTCTGGAACCATCCAAGTCCAAGGAGGCAAATCTTCCAATTTGTTGCTATCAAAATGAAATGATAATCAATTAAAATATTAGTCTTATGATTGGTTCTTCTTCTTATTATTAATGTTATTTTAATGTTTAGAATGTTAAATTAGCAATTAAATACTTACAATGATATTTGAAGAGTTGACAAATTGTTCGGCACAGGTTCAATTGAAATTGATTGAAGATCTAATAAAAAAAATTTCATAATAAAAATTCATGGGAAATTATCATTTATTCAAAATATATGAATAAGAACCAATTATATCCAAATAAAGAAAAATTCAACCCAAATTCTTTGAACATAAAAAAGGAAATGGAAATTAAAGAGAAAAGAATTTCTTTAAATAAAAGTGTAAAAACTTAATGCGACATTTCATCTTTTTTCGTTCTAATTCTCGTTGGGACCAAAGAAGTATTTAAGTGAGAATGAGTGCTGAATAAGAGAAAATGTAATAAAAGTTGTAATGATACTGGGAAAAGCAGGTTAATAATTCTCTCATTTTCTTACTATTGTTGGAGCAGTCGAGGTAAGTGAGGGAGTTGCCCGACAATGAAAGGACCTCAAGCTGGTTGTTCGAGCAGCAGAGCCATTCCAATCTCGTCAGACTCCTCAGGTCCAACTTCTCGGCCAAATTACCAGAAATGTCCAAATGCGTCAGATTCTGAATAAAAGGAGAAAAAGAAGATTAGGAGACTCAAATTTAATCCCAATGTCAAGCAAATGTTCACCCAATAAGAAATACTTTTTTCTTTTCACACTACTACACGCGACCAATATTGTTCAAATCGTTTACTAAAAATTGCATTAACCTTTTTTGTTATACTCGACAAATTGTACTAAGAATCTTATAAATTAAAAGATTCAACATTAAATGAGTCGACTCATTCAGTATCACTATCAGTATTAAGTAAGACATAAGACAGCATTAAGATATTATTATTTAATATTTTTAATGAAAAAATTGAAATATACCATATATGGTAATAAAAATTAATTTCATTATCAAGATTCCGTCTTAAAGAATAAGCATTAAATTAATACCTTCCTACTCCATAATACTTGGTAGTTTGATAGAGATTAAAACAATTAGTTAAGGAGGAACTTGCAAAGGGGTAAAACTTTCACTTTACTTTTTCACCCTCTATAACTTTAATATTTTTCATATTGCAATTTAAGCTGCTCAAAAATGACGCGTACTTGTGAATTATAATTTCTCTATTTTCAATCATAATTAAATCATAAGAACTTAACTGTAGGCTATGATTTATGAAATAACAATAGAAAACCCATAAATATATTTTTGAACATTAATATTGAAAGCTAAGGATTAATTTTATTAATTTTTACTCGTTTATGGTTCAAAGATTTCATCCAAGCTCTTGCTGTGCACAAGAAGTCCTAGTAAACATTTTGATAATAAATAAGGACGATGGCTATCATTTTCCCTATTTGTAATTGCGTTTCGCTCGCTAAGCTCTTTTTGAGTTGCAATAGTTTGATCTTTAAATGAGACCTGCCATGATGGCATGATCAAGACTTGAATTCTCCCTTTGCTCATTTATGTAGAAATAGCGAAATCCAACAGTGGAGAAATCCATGGGAGTTTTGAAGTTATATTTGAAATTGGAAGGGCAAGTCGACCTTTATTGACTCTTTCACTCCAAAACAATTAAAAATATACTGCGAGACCAGAATGCTAATGTTAAAACTCAAAGAGCGAAAAAATATGGAAATGCCAATGGCCTATTTATCCCATTAAAAGAGCCATTTAAATAGATGCAAAATGATGAGCGGATGAGACGTTTCATGAAGATCCAATGTCAGGTTTGGGAATTGGTCTTATTATTGTAAAGAAGAGGTTGCGGGAGTGAGTGACAGAAGACATGACATAATCCGCCTTGCATCTTCCCAACTGCACCCTGCACATGTGTCCTTTGAGAAAGGAAAATCCCCAGAGCTCCGACCAACGCCAAGGAAAACAAGAATGAGGCCAAATATGACAAATGGTCCTAATTCACCTTAATTCCCATTACGATTCATTCACTTGAACATTTTCTTGTTTACAATGTTCCATACTCAAGACATAAGATGCTAAAGAACTACTGATACTTGGACTTGTTTTTCAAAAACCCAGATATTCAATTTACCCCAGATTTAAATACCCAATCTCATGTTTAAGATCAAGTGCGAATTAAATTATCAACCAAAATTAGTAAATCTAATTTCCCTCAAAAACGAACAAAAAAGTAAAAAAACTATTTTTACTCAAATATTAAATGTAAACCTGGAAATGTCCTCCATTTAACCGTACGACTTCCAGGGCACACGAGCCATCAAACTTGAGTCTCAATTTGTACTTTTTCCCTTGATCTCCGTCAAGGAATTCATTTTGACTTTGTGTTCTCCTCAAAATCCCACTTTCAAAATCCGATCCTTGGCCATAAGCAAAGGAGGAACACGTTTCCGTGTGATTGTTGATGAAGGAGTTGAGGCTCCTTTGATGGCCCAAATATCCTGGAATGGGAAGATTCTCACGACGCATCATTCTCACATGCTCTGAATTTAAACTTCACTCACGAAAGACACCAAAAACAATATAGTGATAATTGTAATTAAAAATTAAACAATATTCTTCTAATTTTAATTAAAGAACAAAACCATTTAGATTTTTCTAATATTCGTGTCGAAATAATGAAGAAAATGCCATGTGTAAAAGTATTGACTGAGAGTGAGTATTATAGAAACTACAAGAACTTTCCGTTGATCTTTTCGATGGGTTGAAAGAGACAGAGGAACTGAGCTACTCGACGTCGAGCGTAAAAGACTTGTTGTAGTATTTTCGGTAGGAAAAATATTCATTGTCACGCTTCGGGGATTTTGTATGAAACAACGCCTTGAAAAAACTACACTTGGCTGTAAGCACTACCTTCATTAAGCGAACAATTCTCTTCGAACCTCCATGGTTAAATCACAATCTTCGACCCCAACACATGGCTATATCTTACGTTATTATATTTTCCTCACTATTGGGATAAACTTAATGATCGTTAAAGTTAACAACAAGCGTAGAACTACAAGTTATACATTGTTAACACCTATGCTTCTTTTAGTTCCACAACTGAATGTTCCTATCTTAGGTGCTTGAAAGCATTGGAACTTTTATATGATAAAAATATTGTTCAAGATTTATCAATGAAAATATAAATTGTCACATTTAAAAGTGAATTTACTAAATAGAAATTAAAAACGAGTTGGATTATTCATAATAGAATGAAAAGTTATTTTATATTTTTGTGCAGGGTGCCCTAAGATGAGATAAATGAACCAGACCGTGTCCCCCCTTTTGTTTCATGACAATTGACCATAAGATTAAAATACCTTGAGGCCCCTTGTTTAGGAACCGTGATAATGATGAGCAAAGAGACCCTTATTTCATTGTCATAAAAAACTAGATACGATCAAATATACTCAAGTTATACTCAAGTTAGCCACAAGCTCGGCTTTTCATGCATTCACTAAATCTCATTCATGCATTTCGATATAAAATGCATTTACTTATTTATAAATTATAAATAATAAGAATAATAGGGAATGGATGATAGGTGAGCAAGTAAGTCACATGATGTAACTATAGCTTGAGCACTAGAGCAAAGATTTAAGTTGTGTATTAATGAAATATGGAATTACAATGCTGTCCATATAATCCATATAGTTAAACCTTTCGCATATGCATATAACTCCTATAGTCCTACAGTTACTCGTATATGAGGTGAAGAATTAAAATAACGGATGGATGATAGAACGGATATTGTTTATTCACTATCCGGTTTAAAAAATCCAATTGGGTTCCGCTTATTATCATTATCATTTTTTAAACGGTTTCAAGCGAGTTAAAATTCAAACTGCGTTTTAAATTGTTAATAAAATCTAAATCATATTCAAGTCTTTTTGTTAATTAAAAAGTTAAGGAATTAATACAATCAATATTCATCAAAGAAAAACATTCTATTTAGGTATGTAGAAAAGCAAAATGTTATTAACAAATATTAATTAGGTATTACCTATTTTTATTCTAGTTTATTGTAAGTTTATTTTTATTATAGTTTATTGGTTTAGGGTTTAAAATGGTTTTTAGAAACGGTGCGACATTTTTTGACTCAAGTGAGTTCAAGTCAAGTGAAGAAATAATAAGCTTTTCGTACTATGTATTGCAGTATAAAAAGATGTGAAGTTATGAGATTGAGGAAAAAGAAGACTCACCCGGAAGCAATTACTCTGATTCTGACTGTAAGGATAAGTGATCCCATGAAGAGAATTCGCATTAAAACCCTTCCGCCCTGAATTATTTGTTCCATTCTGCTCAGCCAGCCTGACCATTGCTTTGGGCGAGGGTGAAGGGCTCGGCGCCCTTTCAATCCCCCCAAACAAATGGCCACTTTCACCCAACGCCCGCTGCCCAAGAACCCCAACGTCCATGCCGTTAGATCGCAACGTCTCTTTCACTTCTTCGGTTCTTCGGCTCGGACTTTCGGAAGAACAAGGCATAGGCATTTCTTCGGAAGAACAAGGCATTTCTTCATGCCAAAAATTCCTTCGGGTTCAACTTCATTTTAAACACGCACAAATTACATCTTAAGATCTATTGTCAATTTATTGCTAATTCACAAAGTCTTAAAATAATTAACTTTTTCTTAATACTAGTACTTATTTGTAATTAACACAATGTAAAATAAAATAATATTCTTAATTTTGAAGAATTTAAGGATCTTCACTTCTATCGAGAACTAAGAAATGATGATTAAGAAGTAAAACTCAACGTGGAAATGAATGTAATTTTTAATAGACCTGTATTAATAAAACGCCCCTTCACCTTCACTCCCACATTTGGATGAAATAACTCACATAATACAAAGTTGGGCTCCGAAGTGATGAGTCTCTTCCTCGCATTCTCAATTACCAAAATGAACAATCAAAGGGCGCAATTAGCGAGTGAAAGGCTAAGGGCAAACAATTGTACATTTTCTTTAACAACTTTATTTAAGCACGCTTAGCTAAGCACATTTGTTCACTTAAAAAACTCCCTATGTAAATGAGATTCATCTAAGGCCTTTTGAGCACAATGATTCAACAAGAATAGCTCGGAATAGGATTTTTATTATATGAATATCCAATTTTCCTGAAGTTAATGTTGAACTTCCTTTTGGAAATGGCTAAATTCACTGTTTTTCTTAATAGTTATTGCCCTGTGTAGGCAATTATATTTACTTAAAAAATGAATATTCTTCTTTGTTAGTAAAATTTACTTTTAAATTTAGTAGGTATTTATTATTTATAGTTAAAAAGGAAGTTAAGTTAAGCAAGTAGTTTAACTAAACAGGGATGTTGTGGGCGAGACGCTTGGATTGGGAATGAAGAGGAGAATGTGTGTGGCTGAGGCAGATGATCGAATTACACCTCAAGCCTTTGTTCGGTTTTAATGTTTGAGTTGATGAGGGTTCTTTTGGTGGTCGTGGTGGATGATGATGATGTTGATGTGCTCTGGTCCTATGGAACAACTAATAATCCCCATCATCCTCCCTTCACAAATTCACTCCACAATGCCAACTCACATCCCATCTAAACCACCCAAAACGCTCCTTCACTGACATGGCGTTCACTTTAATTGCACGTAGTTAGAGCCGTTGAGTCAGGAGGCAAAAGTCAAAAGCACATTGTTTACTATACGAGAGAATAATTACCGTTTCTCTCTCTAACCTTTATTATCCTATGCCAACACTACTTGCTACTGTCTCGGAAAGTTCTTGGTCTTCATGCGTGTTTTGATGTTTATTCCTCATCATCTGAACCAGCGGCTGAAAGGACGAGTTCCTTTGTCTCTCAAAACTACACATTATCTCCTTTCTAAATTACAACACTTCCATGTGGATTTGGTCCGAATTGGCCATAGAAGACTCCCAAAGAGCCCAGGAAACCATGAAGCAGAAACAGTTGACTTTGACTTTTAAACTCCGTCGTCGGAGTCCTTCTTAAATGTCCTGTTAATTACACCTTAACAACGTATAGATATGAACAGTAGCTTAATACGCTTCTCTAACCCAACATCAAAGAATCAAATGGAGAAAATTGAGTCTAAATTCAAATGTTAAGGAATCAACGTCCCCTATTAGATGACTACGACTTGCGTTTTGTAATTAAACTCAGTCCAAATCCGTTGTTTTCTCTCTCGCCGTTCCTTTATGAGTTGTGGTGAGTGTCAACTATTTATTCTTTATGCGTGACATTAGATATAATAAATGCTTTTTCCAAATTAGTGTAATTGTATTATTTTAATTGTAAGAATGCAATGTTCTTTGTAAGGTAAGTAGAACAATTACCTCTATTAGTTTTGTTTTGTTATTTAAGAAAAAAGCGATAGTAGATTCCGATTTGCTAATTTTTTCTATAAAATAAATATCTTTATTTAATTCGAATACAACTGAGAAGGTTGAAATGAACTTAACGCTAGATGCTAAAAGATACAAAGAACTCGTGTTTGATTGACAAAATATACACAAATGCATGGGAAGAGTCATTTTGTATTTGAGTTGGCTGACCAAAAATCCCTTGTGAAACCGCAGGAGCATGAAAGCGGTCGGCGCTGTGGGTTTTTAATATTCCATGGAAGAAGCTCATCTCAATTTCTCATCCCATTTGGTTCAAGTGGTTTGTGGTCTCAAAGGCTAATGGGGAAAATCTGAGAAAAATGGATTAACTCAAATTACCTAATTTATTTAAGTAAAATTTAAGTCATTGAATCTTTTCTTTCCATTCACAATTCCCACTTTAAATGTTGATTTCCTCATTATACTCAATTATGAACGAAAATTAAAGTCAATTACTAGCTAAAATATTTTACTTTACCAATAATTTCAAAGTTTTAATTTTTTAGCTTTAACTAATTAAATTCTAACATCTATTTGCTTTGCGTTCAGTGAATAAAGATAGAAAAAATATTTGAGAATTCCATGATGGATGCAAAATGGGATACAAACAACCAAAAATAAAAAAAATGAAGAAAATTTATGAGTTTTCTTTTTTATCTTTCTCTTTGACAAGTGGATGAATAATGGTGTCTTTGAGCTCTTTGCTCATCCTATTTTAAAAATACGTCTTATCTGAATTTTCTTTCTTTTATTTGAAACCTCCACTTGACTGATCAAAATGGAAAAATGTCAATAATTGAAATGCTTCCAAAAGCTTCAAATTCTCATTCTCAAAAGTACAAAACTCTTGCTAACGCAAAATTTTCTTAAATAAAATTTGAGAATTTCAAATTTTCAGATAATGAATTTTGGATGACCGGGTCAACTAATGAGATCTTCGTAATTTCACTTGGAATCAACTCGAGTTTTTTTTAAATAACCTGCCTGACCTCACTGACATTCCCTTTTGCTCGCCCAGACCCAAACGAAGCTTCATTTCATTCACCTATTTTGAGACCCAAAACAATGAAAAACTCAGGCTTTTTAATGGAATAGTTCTAGAAGGAAATCTCGTGAGGAAGAAGGTGAAAAAAGGGTGGAGATTATTTGGAAGAGGAAGCTGAGATTTGGCTTCGAGATTTCTCATCTCCACCGCCATGAGTGGATCAATCCTTCCAACTTCCTTTACAATCCTTTGCACTTCCTCTACCCTCATTTATGACCCTTATGCGTTACACCCTGAATCTTAATCACGCTTTAATTGAACTTTGCCGTACAGACCTTTGGAAAATACTTTATACCGTTAATTCAAATTCTTTTCTACTAAAAGACACTCATTGTTTTCCGTACATAAATGAATAATTAAGTCTTGGTATCCTTTATTGCTTATAGCTCTACACTACATAATAGTTATAAAAATTTAGCCTTATATTAATTTTCCCCTATTATGCAGAAAATTTTAGCATCGAAATTGAAAAAATTAAAGTCTTTCACAGAAATTTTTTATTTTTCCAAAAACCATCTGTTTTTTTTACATCGTCCATGCACAACAAATTTCACATGAATCTCTGACATCTGAATAATAAAAGCTATACATTAATGAGTTGATATAATTAAACAAGTTATCATCCAACACTGCCTAAATATACTTATATTTAACCTGAATCTCAACTAAATGCTAATCTTCAACGTAAAACCAAATCACAAAGACCAAACACACAACTTGCAACCGGAAGAATACAATATAAAATGATTATTATGATTATTTCACTTGTTGGAGAAATTGATGATCATCTCGTAATTTATCTTTAAGAATATTGCTCACATTCGCTCGGGTACAACTTGTAATTAGTAGAACAAGTAAACTCTTAATGCTGATTATTCATAAATACTCATGAATGAGTTGTTTTTTAATTTCTCGTGTTATCTTGTAAGAAGCTATGTATGTGAAATAGCGAGTGATGTAAAAACAAAGTTTGTTCACTCACTCACAGCAGAATCAAGTGGGAGTGTTAAAGAAAAATTCATGAGAAGATAAAAGTGTAAATCCGCTGCCCATATTTGCACATATTCTCATTTAACTTACAAGTATTTTGCATTCAAACACATTGATAAACTTGGTTGTTTTCATATGAGATAAATTCATACATAATAGTTCACAATACCATACGTACTCTCAGCACACCTCTATTCTCCTTTAAATCTTATAATTAGATTTGCTCAAAGAGTTCGAGTCAACACTCAAATCAAAGAGTAATTGCTTTAATATTAATATTTCTTACATGTTAAGATTGTGTTGCTATTACATATTTCATATAATTACAATTAAATCTGTTAGTTGAATTAAATGACTGAAAACATGATAATGAGTAAATTATCCTATTCAAATATATATATCTAAAATAATATCGATCACGTACATTTTTGCTTTCATTATTTGTCCGGACTCAATAAATGGCACAATAATTAAAAAATCAAAGCTTTTCGATAATAACTACAATATAATGATGAAATATATAAGCGTATGTAGATATACAAACTAATTATTAATGAAACAAGCAAATCATTCAAAGGACGTTATAATGCATTTCTTAGAATAATAACATTACGAATATTTAGAAAGTACAAATCCTTATTTTCGCATTTTAATAATGTAATTATGTAAAGTAGCTGACAAGTTATATTGACTTTTTGCTTAATATACATCCTAATACACGCAATAAGATGTTTTAATTATAATCTTATTTAAACCATTATCTTTATTTACAGATACATTTGTTAATTAATTTTATACTCTTTTACACTTGTTGCTACAAAATGAATTTTTAACTGCCAAACGTATTGTGTCTGCGTTGAGAAGAAGCTGAGAGCAAAGTGCACAAATTCTTGAATTCTCAAAAGAAGAGCCAAGGGTCATTTGACGAAACAATCGAGTCTTATTAAGAATCTGGGATTTACAAGGATAATTATTTAATTCAAGACCTCCGCTCAACCCGTGGCGTCGGGAGTCCGTGGGCGGATTAGAAACACTTTTATTTTTCCAAGCTTGGTTTCCTCCACCTTCTATAAGAACTCAAACACCTTCGTTGAAGACCAGAACAAGTTCTTTAACTATATTTATTGCCTTTACTTCTCAGATATACATATAACGCTGTATAAGACTCATTTTACACGTAGCATATAGAAGCAGAGGGAGAACTCAAGTGAATCGGATTCCTTTACTCCACTTCCGGTCCAATTATCCTCTCAATGAAAAAAATCTTTTAAGGCCTCCCAACCCTTCACATTTAACATAAATAATTGAGGATTCTCCGGGACTTTTCAAGTCGACAATTCAATATTTGAGAATTTAAGATTATTTAACCTCTTAACACTTTAAATAGCCTATGTAAAATGCCTTTGTAAGTGTGTTTTTACATTGTCTTCGCCTGCAAAGAACCTTAGTGGACATCCACAAATGTTTAGAAGTAAGTTGTACTTAAAGCGTGTTTGTCTAAATGTGCTTCCAGAACGTATTTATTTTTATGTCGCATTGCCGAGTGCCAAAACTAAACATAAGTTAATCTTAATAAGGTCAATAAAATAAAGGAGTATAATGTATTATGAGATCACCCTTAGACAAACACACTTTGAGTCAACACGCCCTAATTAGTTAAAATTCTGAGTGAATAAATCGAGACGAAAAAATAAAGAAATTTCAAATTCTTAGCTATAAAAATGAAATGTGTTGAATGTAAAGAGACATTTGCTATTTTATTAAAAGCTTGTGGCGTTCCAGACGAATATGCCTTTATTCTGCTACGTTCTACGGTTTTGCCTTTGATCCATTCTGCTTGTTCTCCCATTGCATCGGGTGATTGTGAGTGGAAGAATGCAGATGCCAATTAAGGAAGGAAAAAGTCAGTGGGAGAATTCCCTATAAAGCCTCATCCTTACATGTCCTCCTACCCCTTTTTAATCTCTTCAGCGACAGTTTTACAATATACAATGGCGTATTTGTCGTACATTTAATTTAACTTAATCTCTTCGTTTCTACACCCAATGGTCATTAAGCTCCTCAATTTACAAAATGGCTCAAATGCATAAGAGGATTATTTACAGTTGACAAATCATACATGAAATTAAATAACTCAACTTTTTGCCCGCTTTGAAATCTCTTTAACTCTTTCAATCCCATATTGCTCATTTAGAAAAATCATTTCAAATTTCAAAATGATATTAATTTAATAAAATAGCAAAATTTAAACAAAACGCAAAACGTACATTAATATAATTTCTAAAAACAATTGAGTTTGGGTGTGAAACAAAGAACAAATTTTAATAAATTTCAAAATCAAAACTCCTTATGTCAAATACATTCAACGAAGGGGAGTATAAATTGAAAAATAAGCCTTTAAAGGTATTAAATACATCATTAAATACAAGGGTGCTACAATTAACAAGTTTTTCGAACGCTATTAACTAATTAGTGAGAATCTTCTCTGGAAGTCGTGAAAATGATGAATAGGCAGTTGACGTAATGAATACAATTGCTTTCCATTAAACTAGGTTTTTTTCCTTCCTCTCTTAATTTACAACTTGAAAGTGAATTTATCTGTAAAGAGGATATTGCGTAGGACTCACTATAGCTTTCCATAAGGACTCATTTCATATAGATAGCTCCAACGATGGACTATTTAAGGAAGTGGTTGTGGGTTCGAGTAGGCAGAGAGTCTCAGCATATTTAATACAATTATTCAAATGGCAAACTTGATAAGCCCGTCATTGGCCACTCTATTCACTTTTAATAATTGAAGCACATATTTTGATGGCACAGGTGTGTTCCTTCGTGGTCTCATAATTGATACGGAATAATATATAGTACGCAGGTGGTACGAGACATTGGATTCACTTGACTTCATCATCCTTAATATTAGCCACACGAAAAGAGAATGAATGAAAAGAATGAATGGGACGACGAAGGAGTTGAATTACAATAGTATGTACAAATAAGGAAACTAATATTTAAATATGCTTCTACGAACAACCAGACTCAGAATTTGTTTTTCTTAAATTCGACGTTAGCCTCAATTGGATCTAAAATAGCCTCGATGTGTAAAGTCTTCTAATCTTCATATCATGGATATAATTTATTATTTTATACAATAAGTCATATAGTATATACATTTAATGTTGATTGTAGAAAAAGGTGAATATGGAGGTTAGAGGGATTAATTGTTTTAAAAGGTTTTCTAAGGTTCATTTGAAGTACGAATAGCGCGGCACGATCTTGTTCCTGCAATGACACGTCGCTCGGCAGTGCTTTCTTCTCCGATGTCCTTCTTTGGATTTGTCTCGACAGAGCCAGTCGTTCCACTCGTGACTCAGCTCGGGGCAGTTGACCCAGAGGTCGGCGAAGGGACAGGCGTTGGTGCAGAGGGACGTGGAGTGGCTGCAGGAGTCGGGGCAGTCGGAGCACGGAGTCCCACGCTTGTACGGCTTCCCCAGCGCCTTCACGTAGTTCCCACTGAACACCATATAAAGGGAACACTCGGTGTAAAAGGAAATGACATGACATTCGCTAACCTAATAGCCTCGTCCATCCTCGCCCCTGCTCAATTGGCTCACTTTTAATTGTCGCTGAATTATAATTTCATTCAATTATTCAAATGGTCTCGCGGAATAATCAAGTACAAGAAGACATAGCAATTGACTCTTTTCGCTGTCTAATATTTGGCCAATGGCTGAAATGTTTTAGGAAACTCTGCTAGAGGAATCACTTAATTAGGCGATGAAGGAGGTGGGAGGGAAATGAAATTGAGAATAATATTTACATTTCTTTTCAAATTCCCTCTTCGCATTTTTCTCTCTTGTGCCTCTGATGGTGATCGTGGTCGTTTTTGTAGTGGTGATGATTATAAAAGGAGAATGAGGGCCACAACCATAATAATAATTAAATTCGCCATTTCGTGGGTGAGGGAATGTCGTTCAATATTTCTCTTGATGCAGAATAATTAATCTCCGACAACGAAATGGGACAATTTGAAGATGAGGAAACTCGCATTTGCGAGGGAAAGTGATAAATCCCTCCACCATCCCCCGAACCTAAATGTAATTGAAGGGGAAAACAAAAGAAAGAGGATGATGGAGGATTCTTAATAATGAAGGAAAAATGGAGCTCATTTTAGCCCTTAAGCCTCGACGGACTCTTAAGATCAATTTCATTGGGCTTGGCAGGGAAGTTAATGGCATGTAACTTACATGGGACAGTAGTTGCAGATGTAATTGTAAAAGGTTTTCCCCCGGGATGTCCGACACTGTGTGAAACCACAACCAACTTTGTGACTCGACGCCCAGACCATTTGAGTGTAATGGCCGACGACGGAGAGGATGTTACGGGGTGATCCATAAGTGAAATTCATGTATTCCAAGTTCCAGGTCTTGATGGCGAAAAACCTTTGGGATTAAATAATAGCCATTTGAACTTTTAAGTGTTTAACTTATTAAACTATCAAACTTGGTTTATTGCGATACAATTTTAAAACCATGTTCTAAAAATTTAATAATTCAATCATTGAATTATTTTTTTGCAATAGAGGAGAACGACCAGTGTTTTGCCTTATGGTTATGAATATGAAGTCAAAGTATAAAGGAGAGATTTAGAGTTGCATGTGTTGTGTGACGTTTGGATCTTTTCACACTCCACGCATAAGGAACAGCTCAAGATGGTTTGATTAATATATTTACAAGACGTGGCAAGAGGAATATTAAAGGGTGGTGATGTAAGAGGAATAAAAATAGGATGTAATGGGTGAATGTATTGTGTTTGGAGGGAGTGCAATTGCAATTTGTAACTCCCAAAGACTCTGAATTAATTATGTGTAAGAGGACAGAGTGGGCCAAGACTCATTTGCCAGAGGCGGAGAAAATCGCCGTGGAGGTTAAACAAGAAATATCACACTAAATACACTCATTCTCATTACATCTTATTTTCACAACTCACGATCAGTAGACTTTTCCTATTTAAAACTTTTGGCTCTTTTAAATCTTTTTCATATACATACATTTGATCACTTTGTCAAGTTGATATTCAAAGTCGCAAGATGATATTAAGGTTTTATGGATCGACTATAAAGATAAGGAATTATGCAAGAAAGGCTTTCTTGATCTTTGAAAGTTCTATACCTGGAATAGCATATCTGGAATACTTACCATGGGACTTTGTGTGTTGAGACGAAAATGTTTTGGCCACAAGGCCCATAAAGGTCTGTCCAACGGTCCGATGCGCTGTCATGACTTAGAAGTTGACATTGGTCTGACCAACTTTGAGCGGCTCTTGCAGCTCCAGAATGCCAGTTCTGATCAAAGAAGAAAAAACAATCATTCCGTCATCACGAAGTTCTTCTATACATGGCGATCCCTGACTATTGTTTCAATGAACAAACTGACAATTGCCTTTCTTTATAGCTATCAATCCATGATTCGCCATTTCAAAAAATAAATTCATTAATTTAAATCATCCTCGTAAACTGCAAAGTAATTTCATATTTACACCATGCATAATATTTCGGATTTAACTGTTAAAATTAATGAACAAATGAAAGTGATTTTACGAATACATAATATAATATTTACAACTAAATATAATTCATTTGAACATTGGACACAATTTGAGCTTATTGAGTGATGAGTAAATTGGAAAGGAATGAGGAAAAGTTTAATGAACTTTTCCTTGTTTGATTGATTACCATTTCTAGCATGTTGGCAGCAGAGGGGCGGACATTGGTCCTAAAGTAATTGTGGTACGAGACGATTTTTCCTTGGACTTTCTTCAAGTCTGTCGTTAAGAGACTCTTCGGCATCCGATTCCCATAGAGTCGAGGCCCTAAGGGAAAATCACACTAAATTATCGCCAATTCAAGTTCAGGAGTCGACTGGAAGATAAAAAGGTCCTTAATGTCACCCAATGATACTTTTTATGATCATGCTCCTCCTCTTCCATTTACTATCATTCACTTAATGCTCAACAAACCAAGACATTTAACTTGTCAAGGATGAACTATGCCATTTTCTAAAACATAATAACTATTTTAATCAGTTAAACTAAAACATCAAATAAATCCATTTAAAGGCAGTATAGTACAATTAACGCGCAAAATGTTTTTTTAAATCAATTCACAAAATTATTAACAAACTACTATATTTGATTGAAAAGTATCTCACAATATATTGAATACGATTCAGAAATATATCAAATATGTTTTAAATAATATATATACATAAATATTTACAATGACGCCATACATAAATACAAATGATTATGAAAATTGTAAATATTAAGATAAGTAAAACTTTAATGTTCACTTAATTGTTGGTGCATTTTATTTTTATTCAAATGGAAATTCTGATTTCTCCACTAATATCCTTACAATAAAATTGATTAAAACTTCCTCCTACGATCCTCCTTTGAAACCTTTGAAGATGCGTTTTGGAAAGAAATTTGTGAAACGAGGCATTGATCATCTTTCTGGTTTATGACGACGTTATGCCATTTTTTTGAGGGCTAAGGAATTTGTTAAAATTAGATGGTGACGGTGAAAAAAGTACATAGGAGTGTAAAGTGTGGGCCGGAACTTCCAAAGTAAATTTATACACATAATGCCAACATTCATTATATAGGGCAAAAGGAAAAAAAATTCTACAAATGCCTAAAATGAAAGTGAAATTCCAAACTTTTCCTTTGCCTTTCGAACGCGGGTTATGAAATTAGTTTACTAATCTCATCATTATAATTATATTTGAAATTTCTTAAATGTTTTCTTCAATTTTCATGAAATCTTCTTAACCTTCCTTCCTTCGCCTTGTGATGACTTACGATAATTACATTTAAAGTTCTCATCCCGTTTAAAAATGAGGAAAATTCAATGCCTTGAGATGCCATATTTGACTTATTAAAGGAATAAATGTATTTATACACGAATGTTGTGAATTCCTAGTTCAGAGTTTCCGAGAATCAATTAAACATAATTTGGCATCCTCATCTCCCACGAGTGAATAAATTATTGAGGGTCGTAAGAATCCCATCCTATTTCCTCTCACTGTTCTTATTAAATGACTCTTTTCATCATGATACTTCGATTGGCGATTATACTCAGTTGCCCATCATAAATGATCTCTTATAAAATGATCTTTCGATATATAATGATCTTTAGCTCGGAGTGAGTAAGCATAGGAGGTAGGTGTATAGTGTGTACGTTTGTAAGCAAGGTCCTTCTTGAACTCATTTTGAATAAGGAAGGTTAGGGACTCTGAATGTGAGTGTGTCTACGAGGCCGTTTAAGGATGAGTGTGTGTCTGTCTAGCACTTTATCTTGAGAAACCTTACAAGGTTGGTAATCTCGTCTGTTTACTACATAAGCCAAAAGGCATAATTGTAGGATTATGCAAAACCTAGTGATTTTCGGTGTGTTGAAAGTTTGTATTTATAGGTGAAATTGAATCATGACTCACATCTTCGCTTTTATAGTGTTAATTGTATAAACGAGATGTATAAACGAGAGAAAATAATTATGCAAATTCACTTTTAATTTTAGCCTATTATTAAGCGATTTAAATTTAAAGATAACTTTTATTTAAATAGAATTTTTATGAAATCCTGGTCTTGTGACTATATTTGAATTGACATTGCACGAGCGATCATAATTGTCAATCTATGAAGTTCTAAATGTTCTTCTCAGACTATGAAGGAACGGCCAAATGTGTGAAAATAGTAATGTGTAGCAGAGTATTTATAATAAAGGTATGAGTACACATGAGAGAAGTGCAAGGGAGGCAAACGAGGAAAAACCCACTGAATTTCATCCCGCCTACCGAAATGTATTTTTAAATTAAATATGTTAAGGGTTAAATTTGAAGTATTCCATATATATATATATTTACAACGAGGACTTACTAGAATCCGAAAAAGGAATCCAATTGATTTCCGATCCTTCAAACGAGAAAAATCAATTACTTTACTCAAAAATACGCGATCCGTCACTTTTGGGTCTATACAGTTGAGAATGAATTCTCAAGTTCATCAAAAATACAATATTTACATTAAATTCCTCTTTTTATATCTGTTTGAATGTTTAGCGTCCCCAAACCATTATCATTTATATTAGCCTCATAGCCTTTTGATACTTTGGCCATAAATAAATGAATGATTTTGCTTATTATTTTGCAAAGTACATCAGCTCATCATTCTATCAATATTATGCAATAGATCAAATTATGCATTAACAGACCATAACCTTAATTAATTAACCAAATGCACTCTCTTGGATTCCAGACCATAAAAATAAACCATGTGTTAAGACTTCCATAATGAACATGTCAATATTATTTGAAATGGGTTATGAGGTCATTGTCAGATAATAGAAATTATTCATTCATTATATTACAATATTGAGCATTCATACTTGGCACAGAGGGAACTTGGAAGAATTTAATCCAACCTCACGTCTCTCATCTCACTTCAAGGTACGGAGATGCAAAATGTTATTTAACTTGCTGTTAAAGTGAAAGCCGGCTCTCAAATCATCCCTATTCAATTACATAGGTGGAGAAGAGTTAAATGACAACTGCTATGTGTTATAAAAGGATCTTCACATATCCCTTATTTTCCATTTCCTTACTAATTAGTTCATTCCGTTGGGACAATTTAAAGTCCAACTGGGCCATTAAAAATTCTAAATAGTCTCGCAAATAGATTAAGATAATTGCAATCTGCAAGCAACAGTGATTAAGTAATAAGTGGCAACCAGGAGGAGCAATTAAAATCACTGGCTTGAATTATTGGATTTCAAGGGTGAGGGAGACCGCATGGGACTTCCAGATTAAAAAGCATTTGTAAATATGCATTAAATTGGCTCATTAAAGGGACCGTTTCTTCTCGATGGAAGTCAAAGGGAAGAAAAAAGAGAAAAATTACTTCTGTCATGTCGCCAGCATGAGGAGTTCTCAGGTCTCAAGAGGACGAGGAAGAAGAGGAACAAAGCTCCAGTTCCGCTGAAATACAATCCAGTGATATTCATTTCCTTCCACGAACAGAGAACAACCAAAGACACTTTCCCTTAATTGACCACTTGTGATTTGCGATGCTCAAAACTTTATTTTTAGCCCTTATTTTTTACCCTTATTTTCAAAAATTCACTTTTAATTGAAATTACCAAAAATAGAACTCATTAATAAAATTCTTTGTATTTAATAGAGATTTCTTTAGAATTACTACATTTAGGTTACATTATATTTTACAATATTAGCAGAATTATCTAATGAAAAGTCCAAGTGTGCGAAAACTATTTATTAACGAAATGAGTTAATGTATTTTGTATTTGTCTATTATTGCGATGTTCTTGAGAAGAAGGATGTTCCCTCCGAAGCGCAAAGTGAAATGAAGTGAGGAGTCAATGGATTAAGGTATTAAAGTAAAAGTAGATTCGTGGGCTTCCTTTCATTCCCCACACACAAATGGCATCATAGGCAACTCGTACGTGGTCTGACGTCCTACAAATATTCCAATAGACTGGGTGGCGAGCATCTTGGTGAGCAAGGCCTGTTCGTCTCCGCGAGTTTCCCTATCAAAAAAGAAGAGATGTGTTGGCGTTGGGACGTCTGGCTCACAATTATGTATTTTTATATTATGCCAGGAGGTGCGAGGCGTTGATGCGGGAATGAAAGGGAAACCCGTAACTTCAGCAAGATCAATTTTAATATAAACATTTGTTGGTCATGGGCAAAACTCCAACGGCGTGTCAATAATGCAGAATTTTGCATTTATCATCGCTTTTTCTTATGCACAAGAGAGATGATGAGAACATCAGTTCATTTTCCACTTCATAATAATAAGGAAGATGGAAAATTTATGTTCTTTTCTCGGGAAGATAAATTTAAACAGCTGAAGCTCTTGTTACTTGTGACCCCTTCACACAACACGTAATAATGGATAAAAGAATAAACTTTATTGCAAAAAATATTTTATGTTTATTCAAATTCACTTGTTGGGGTAAATGAGGTGAAATTCGGTCTGGACAAAATGATGTTAACGGCGGAAGTTGTATTTTGACAAGTATTAATACTAAATGCTAATTTATCCCCATAAGATCTCATTTGCAATATATCTATGCGGCAAACGGCTCTACGTTTAAAAGTTATTCATGATTGAAAAAGTGATATACTTGAGCACAATGTGCAGTTTATGACTCGAACACTACAATGTCCTTTACTTGTTCAACTTTACAAAAATGCAGAATTTCTTTTATTAGATAAAATTATTGATTTATATTATAGGCATGTTACATGAATTTATTTTCATGTTATTATATTCTTTATCATAGGGTAAAATAAGAAGCTAGATGGAGATGATATTTTGAATGGCCTTTATTTTTCTCTACTCGTTTCTTAATGGTCGTATGACTTTATTAATAGCCGAGCTCTTGGGATATATTTCTCTTGTGGGTAATTGGAGTTCTATTTGGCTAGTGAATTTTCCAAAAAAAAGGATGGCCCCTTTGGCTAAGGTAGATTGCATACGGGAGTCCATAAATTAAATCCTCGAACTCTTCTCAATTTACACTTTCAAATATCAAATGACTAACTTTATCTTATAGCATCGTGAAAGAAATTATTTGAATCTTAATTATTAGTACTTTAGATAAATTTAAAATTACTTATTTAAATAAATTCCTTAAACTTTTTCAAATCGTAAATGAAACAATAATTATAATATTTGTTTTATTTAATTTGAAACATGTCAAATAGTGTCATGTCACATGACATGACATGATTAAATAGGTAAAAATAAGTGTATTAAGATCTTTGGATGATTACATTTAAAATAAATGTAATGAGAGAAATGACGATGAGTGGAACTGATGAATAATGAGATTTTACAAAAAATAAACAAATGGGAATGAGAAAACTTTATATCAAGTATAAAAACAAATAATTTAATACAATGTCTGTAATGAACATTGTATATCATAATGAGAGTTAATGGGGGTCAATTAGGAGGAATGTGCTGAGGTCAATGGGCCGGCGGGATGACAGACGACGGGTTGAGAACATACAAAGGCTCAACTCCGCCCAGGGACGACGGGAGAAACTGAACGCCGTTGTTCGTCCAACGCCAATTACTCGACGTCCATCCACCGCCATTTCCCTGCAAAGACAAATAGTCTATTAATAATGGACGAATAATCTACAAATAATGGAGAGGAATAAATCATAAAAAGAAGCCTTACTTATTAGTTAATACTAATTAAATTTTACCAATTTTAGTTAATATCAATTAGAACTAATAATTAAATGTTAAAAAAATAATAATTGGCTCTATATTACAATTAATATTTACATAAATATATATATAGTTAAAGCAATATTATTAATTGGTAGGTAATTGACCTGAGTAGGAGCCTGAGGCTGGTGAAAATAATGTTGAGTGTTGATGGGTGAGGGTTGTGGGATGATGCAAAGTTGGTGTCCGGTTCCTCCTTGGCCTTGCGGCACGTAGTAGGCTGATGGGAGCATCTGAGCTGGCGCCTGTTGAACCGCCGGCCCGCTCACGTAAGAACTCCCTCCGTTCTGGATGGCGTAGTATGGACAAGAAGTCACTTGCGTTGGAGTCAAAGCTTGGAACTGCCCAGTCCCGTTATTGGCGTAGTAGTACGACGGAGTTGTGGGAGTCGGAGGAGAAAAGTTCCCGCCGCTTACAGGATCATAGCCGCCGTTGGTGGGTTGAACGTAACTGAAATCTGGCCAAACCGTTCCATTGCTCTGACCGTCAAATGGATTCTTTTGATAAAAATAAAATTATTAAGACTTTTTTTCTAAATTTTACTTGGATTAGTTCACAAAATCCCTATTGTAATTAATTAAGTAATTCTTACAGTCGACAGTCAATTTGATGAAGGAATTAGATTTATTGACTTACCTGAACAGATTGTTTCTTCACAGCCGGCGCAATGTTAAGGCGTCTCTCAGAAACAATGATTGGCCCGATTTCCTGTTAAATGAAGTAAAAAAGAATATATATGAAGGTCACATGATGGAGAAAAACAGTTTTGTGGATGGATTACACGTGAATGAATGGCAATGAAGAGACGACGCGCTTCGTCTTCAGTTTCGAAGGTCACGAACCCGTAGCCTTTAGAGACGCCAGCCCTGTCTTGGATGATTTTGATTGCTCTAACTTGGCCAAACATGGAGAAAACCTCATGGAGTTCTTCTTCAGTCGTGCAAGACGCAATTCCGCCCACGAAAACACGATTCGGAACCAAAGTTCCGTATTTCGGGGCGGCGTAAGATTGTCCATCGCCTGATCTGATTCAATTGTAAAAAGGAAAAATTTGAACCATTGGAAATAATTATCATTGATTTTATAATTCCATTTCACGAGGATAATTATTTATTTAACTTACGCAGACGTCGTGGTTGAGCCTCGTGGAGATCCCCGGTTCAATTCACATTTAAATCCCGAATCTTCAACTTGAGGAACTGCCATTTCGTTCCCTGAATTCATTCTTCTTCTTTTAACTGAAAAAAGGTGTAAATTAACTCGTTGTTTCTTAAATTCGACTTAAATTCAAGCTCAATTACGTCTCATTTTTCAAAACTGAAATGAAGCGGAATGGATTTTAGTCCAAATGTTTGATTTATTGAAAACGGGAAAGACACTGAATGTGCGACCAAAGAGCTCTCATGAACTTCTAATCAAGTTCAAAAGCTAAGCTTAGAGTTGAGTGTTGAGGAACAAAATAAAAATATTCGAATCCACTCCATGACCTTTTGTATTCAATATAGAATAAGTCTTTTGTTAAATTAATGTACCTACATACTAAATAGATACGTATTGCATTATAAATAACATCCGATCCAAGAAAGACTTTTATATAAGCGGGTGAAGAAGTTCAAAACGTCAATCATTGAATAGCTTGGGACTGTTGGGACATTGGAATCATGGAATCCCTTAATTTCTTCACTATATCCATTCTATTTGGTTAAGAAATAAAATAATTATTGAAAATATTATTATTCGAAGGGTCAAATGCAAAAAGGCTCCAATCAAAGATAACCTTACAACCTCGTACCTTGTTAGTATTACTATTTTTTATATTTTCGGTTTTTGGTATAATGTATAATATATGAAGTTCATCGTTCTACTTGGAATATTTATCAGAAAATAAAACAATGTAGTAAATTAATAAAACACAGGATGGAGGATTTTGCTTAAATGAATGATGGCTTGAGAAAGGTAAATAGATTAGTAAGGATTACCCCTTAAAGAATTAAATGTTTTCCAAATTCAAGATTTAAAATGGGTGACTTTAAGGTCAATGAAAAGACTTATTTTTTAAGCATAAATAATCAGAAAAAATATAGGAAAATGAATCAAATGTTTGCTTAGTAAAATGAATAAATGGAAAATTGAAGGAGTGAATAAAGGAATTACTTGAAGGAGGTGAATCCTACGTGAGTGAGCTGAGCGTCGTTCGTTAGCGAAGAAGTCAAGTTGATCTCGCGGATGCCCGAGTGTTTTCCATTCCTATTTATAACCACTAACTCTCCAGCCACTCTAAATTTGCAATCTCCAATTGGGAAATGAACCAAGGAGGAAAAGACACACATTCAATTAACCAATTACGGTTAAATATGAACTAATTAATTAAAGAATTTCATGAAATGAGCCACTAAGCTCAACGGAAGAAATCTTTCCGAATATCTCTAATAGCTAATAAGTTTGAAATCAACTTGGAATAGAAAATGAGCTCGGTTGAACTTTCCTCCTCCTTCCACTTCTTCTAATAAGCAAGAGAAAATGGCAAGCATCCAACTATACTCAACATCCCTGCAAAAACTCATGCAATTTTGCGAAACTCGTCTACAACTTACTGTCTATACATTGTTATGTATTACGAGCTTGGGCTTATCTAAATACATTGTTAGAAAATAGTCAATTTCTCATAATGTGGAACGTTAAATGCTTCCGATTTGTTCAAATTCTTTGTTAATCATAAAATATTTAAATTCATTTTGTCAAGTTTCACCATATTATCCATTTTTCATCATTTATAATAACAAGACTATGCATTTTGTCAAAAACTTTTAATTTTGCGATAAAATCCTTTGAGGTGAGAAAATGATATTAGTGCATCAAATTCGCTTATTATTTTGCAGACGGTCAATTGAGGCTTTACTGATATTATTGACAATTTCATTAATGACAATATTAAGCTCGGCGTCAAAAGTTTGCCCAAAAAATCAATTTAATTAAAAATTGTGTACAAAATGTCATAAACATATTCTCTTAATTTTGCAGTGCATTCAATCACGCTTAGGAAGCTCCTGCAAGAAAGATGCAGACTGCCAAGACTTCAACGAACTTCATTTGTATTGCAACAAGACTTTCGACATTAACGTCTGCGCTTGTAAATTGATAAAATAATTCATATCAGATGTAGAAACACAATCCTCTATAAAAAAATTTCTGTTCATTGTCAGTTGATGACATGACGTACATTGGGCACACAAAGAGGAATTCCGACTGTCCGGGTGAGGAATACAGTGCCATGGAATGGTCAAATCCAATTCCAGAAGGATTGGTCAAACACGGAGCCGACTGCATGCGAATGTGTCTTAATATTAATACATGCTATGGGATTGTGGTTAAAGGTCATCGTTGTTATCTTAAGAATGATCAGTGCTTTGAGAATCTTCAAACATACAAAGGAGCTTTACTTGGAGGTTCAATTATTTTCATTTAAATAAACCTCTTTTTTTGCTCCAGAAACTTTCAATTTAGGTACTTAATAATGCGAAAATTTTATTTCAGTTTTAAATGTAGTTCGCGAAGACTACAAATGCGGATGTAATTACAATTTTACTCGAAAGAGGAGAAATGGGGAATTACAAACTTGGATTCCGACTTGTCCCCAGGCACGCTAATTAAGTATTAAAAAAATCATAAAACTAATCTAATTTACATAAGAAGTGAAACATGTAGTTATGGTCTTTAACATTAATTTGCTAAACAGGCTCATCATGATCGGAATCCCTACAAATGTTGCTCAGGAAAAGGACTTTGCATTCTCTGCACACAAGAACAAAAAAGTCAGCCAGACGACGCTGTAAAATCACGAGGAAAGCTGAGAAAACTAAATGTTGATAAATAAATAAATTCCTATTTCCAAACTCTCAAATTAAGACACAATAATTTTTTTTGTTTTTATTACAATAAAATCGAATGAGTTTTAATCTCAAATAATAAAATTTTAATTTTTATATTTTACTTAATCACATGTGCAAAAACATCATGATTTATTGATTGTAGCAAATTCGCCAGAAAATTATATAATAGTTAATTTATATCATATTTTAGTCAGAAATTCAATCCATGTCATCCAATATATATCATATTTATTATATAAATAATTAATATAAATATTATTTTATAAATGTTATAATCCAATATCAAAAATTAACTTTTTCCAAATTGTTATATATTTCAAATCTGTAATATAGAGTTTTCTAAAATAACATAATTACAATATATTTTATAAAACTTATTTATCAATTAAATGTAATGTTTATAACAAATAACGTATTTATAAAATGAGGAATAAAGAGATATCCTCTTGAATGGGCGGAAGATTCAGTGAAAATGCAGGCAGATCCACGTCAGAATCCCCAAATAGAAAAAGGGCCATTTGTGATATTTAAAGATTCTCGTGCATCCCTCGCTGTCTCCCTCAAAAGCCCCCGATATGAAGAAGCTAAGAACATTGGAACAACCCTCTCCCATTTATTTAGCACTAAACTTTCTTTTTTACCCAATTACCATTTCCTTTTCTTCTCTTTAACTCAATTATGGACTAACGATCAGGATGAGTTGAGAGAGCAAAGGGCCAATTGTGCCCCAAATCACCGACACCGACACTCAGGATACACTTGATGCCTAGGCGTGTTCTACTGCTCAAAAAAATTGACTGGGCAATCGTACAACGAATTGCTCAAATCCAAGAAAAACTTTGTGTAAGATATAATTAAAATGAATAAAATCATATTCATACAAAATATCTAGAAGAACTTGGATTCGAATTCGCCTGTGTCGAGACTTTGATGGAATACACACCGATCCTCTTGATAAATAAATATTCTTACTTTTTTTCTATTCTGACCCTCTTTGAAATCAGACTGTATAATATAAAAGCCATAATAAAATAATTAAGAATAAAAAATAAAAATTGTAAGTAATAATTTGCATAAAATGAGTACTAAGCTAAAAGTAATTGTTCCAAGCCAACGTCCACAAAACCTCGTTCAAATTCCCCGTACTCAACTAACCGCCACGACCAGATTGACAACCAAGAGAAGACTAAACCGACAATCCATATCTACCCGCAAAATGAGAAAAGATCACAGAATAAAAAGAAAGAGGACGAAGTGAAGATTTCATTCCAACAATCAAAGACGGTTCTTTCCTGCTCATCTACAAGGTCATCGATACTTCAAAATTACGAAGAGTGGGAAATTAAAATTCTTTTTTAACAGAATTTATCAAATTACTTCCAATTTTAGTAAGTTATTTGATTTCATCATTATTTATCTATTATTTGCAATATTGATTCTTAATATTGAATTATGATTCTGTGTTTAGTCAATTATTACAACCTCAGTCCTTTTCACTAGCAATGCGCTGAGAAAGCACAACTTTTACCGGAGAAAACACGGCGCTGACCCGTTGAAGCTGGATAGAGAAATTTGCCAAGTTGCGCAATTCTGGGCCAATAAATTGGCGCGTGACGATGTTTTGACCCATAGCATCATTGGACTTGGAGAAAATGTCTATTGGACGAATGACAAGACGTTGAAAGATGGGAATCACCCGGTGGAAAGTTGGTACTCAGAAGTAACGGATTTTGACTTTGATAAAATCGGGAGGACAAAAGAAACCGGGCATTTCACTCAAATCGTATGGAAAACAAGCAAAAGATTTGGAATCGCCCGTGCTGTTGGACGTTCAGGAATCTTCATTGTTGCCAATTACGAGCCTGCTGGGAACATCCGCGGCCATTACACGTCCAACGTTGAATTACCTTCAAGTTTTAGTCAAATTACAATAAGATCCTGTTTCATCTTCCATTTAGGAATAAGTACATATTTAAATAACCCATTTAAAAGAACTTTCATAATCAATTGCCATTAAGAATGTTAATAAATAATTTTTTATTTCTTTTATACATTTCATAATATTATTAATTCGAAGATAAATTAAACTGAGTTAATGCTGTGCTCTGGTTGGATTCTGTTTCGAATCCAAGACGAGTATTCTCCTACTTTTGTAAAAACGTCAGGACTTTCTCCGCATTTTTTGCTAAGGCTGAACGAAGCAACGCCGATCTGAAAAATTTATTATTTATACAAATACTAGGAGAACATCCCTTAGATATTGATGGTTTGTTTAACGTTAATTTGTGTTTTAATCACCTGATAAACCTTATCTCCTCTTCTATACATAAGCGGTCTACAACATTGGAATGGCATAAGTGATAATTAAATTAATTAATTTTTAAATTAATGTGAACATTTGACTTTACCCTCCAGAATCCCCGTAACAAATTGCAGCTTGAGTAGTTGAATCCATGCACAACATGGACGTTGGTTGGAAAAACCTTCTGTAAACGCGTTGACAACTTCTGTCGTCCATGAAAGGAATTTTGACTCGATGGAGTTGCCGTGGGGCAATTTCACTCGACTTCACACGACCCCAACCAAGAGCAACTCCTAAACACAATTAACCTTTAAATCAACCATTAAATTCATTTTTTTCATCATTTGCCTTTTTTTCCATTCCATGTTTCCCTCAACATTGGTCTCGTTGGCAGACAAATCGGTGATATTTCTTGACTGAACTTCACATGATCCGTCAGTTTAACCAATGCCAAGTCCGCCGTTAAACTCTTGGAATTCCATCGCTTGTGTAATATGAATTTCTCTGCCTGGAAACATTTTAATTCGTTGTATAAAAAGGCAAAATCTAAAATCTCATTCCCCAATTATTTCAATTTGATAACAGGCAAGGAAATAAATAGGATTAAAAACCTGAATATTTATTTCTGATCCTGTGAATTCCTTTCTATCCGTTCCACCCAAAAAGACGCTGACAGACTCTGCACGTTGTAAGCAATGACTCGCCGTGAGAACATAGTTTGAGGAGATGAGAGATCCCGTGCAAGCAGTCACCGTTCCATCAGTCCTCGTAATATCCAATTGAGCCGCCCAAGGAAAAAGTCCAGGATCCACTTTTCGGCCCCCGACAATCTAAGCAACAAGTTGAATTAAATTGAAGTTAAAAATTTAGCATTTAAAGTTCAACATTTTAATCATGTTATTGAATTGAGCATTTAAAATACCTTTGAATTCCTACCAAGCTTTCCACACAATTCCTTTTCTTCTTTTGGATCAGGGCGACCGGCAGTGAGACGCGAGAGGAAAAACCGCTGTTTCCTCGCATGGAAGTTACAAGTTGACTCGCCACTCACTTTATCGTCTCTTCTGATTTTAATGGCAATTTTTCGATTTAAGGCAATGGCCCTCAAAGTTGGATTTGACCCGCAGTAAAGATAGGAATTTCTCCGAAACTTCAAATCTCCTTTAACATTGATGGTCAAAGAGTCTCGCGAGTCGGAGCAATTCCGTAAACGAAGATTCTCACATTGGAGGATCAAACGAGATGATTTGTTTGGGCTTGTAATTAAAATTGTGCAATCATCAGTGAAGTTCAATGGGAATGATCCGCTTGTAGCATTGATTCTGTCATTGGGAAAATTCAAAATTATTTTTTTACAATCTGACACTTTGAAAGCTAAAAATATTTTCTCATTTCTCCACAACTTTTAACTTCATTTAAATTTTAAAATTAA
This sequence comes from Neelides sp. FZ-2019, assembly GCA_009869795.1. Classification (NCBI taxonomy): domain Eukaryota; kingdom Metazoa; phylum Arthropoda; class Collembola; order Neelipleona; family Neelidae; genus Neelides; species Neelides sp. FZ-2019. The sequence goes on from VJMY01000087.1 coordinate 142,805, forward strand.
AAGACTTGAAATAAGGATTTTAATTATATTTTCAATGGATAATAAATTGACCACCTTATTTTACAAGGTTTGTATTCGGAACTGTCAGGGTCTTCTCTGCTTTCTCGACTTGAAGAAAAATCCTCGTCCCATTCTCGATTTTCAATTTCCTCCACTTCGTTGTCTTGAATTTCCCCTTCGTCGTTTTCGGCTTCGTCGTCGTCCTCAGGAAATTTGTAAATTGGAGCAGCCGTGGGCGTGTGGTTGAACATCATGTTATGAACTTCTTCAATGATTTTATCGTAAACTGTCACTTTTGAGTCAACGTAATGGCCGATTAAGATGTCAGGTGAAAGCATTGGGCCAGGATTTAATATTACTTCTGTATCCTATAACAATGTAAGTAATTATTTATTTAAATAATAAAACATTGGGATTAAATTCATTAAAAGCTATTTGAATTTTTGGTGTTACCGAAAGCTCACGATTAATTTCCCTCGCATATCGTTCACATTTAGAATTATAAATTAAAAGGAAAGAAATAAACATTTTGCTAATATAATACATTATTTATATTTATTTATTATGCTAATCAAAGTAAGAAAAATGAACGTTAATTACAATTACACCTTAATTTGACCAGTGTGAAAGGAAGCGAGAAATGAGAAACAGTCCTAAAATGGTTTTTATATATACACGTGTTGATGAAGCTCCTAATGGTTATTTCATTGTTAATTATCATCGTTTAATCGTTAAACAGAGCGGGTTAATGGGTTAATCAACTGATTTCCTCAATTCCATTCTTAATTTATTAATCACAAGTTCAGGGAGAACAATGGGATGCTTTAGTCATTTATTTTTATTAGGAAGAATGAGGTGAATTACTGAAATATGTAAATGGAACAAATTCACGCACTTGGATTATTTCTAAATATTATGGATACGTTATAAATAGAATTACATTTTAAATTAATTTTTATTATTAAACATATCTTACTTTTATGGAGTCTAATTCTATCAATTGCTAATTAAAATTAGTCATTAAAGAGTTGTTTTTCAGCCTTAAATTTGCAAAATTCTTGCAACTCTAATCTACAAGTATTTTGGTAAATAATTTTTATTTCTTTTACATCTTTGAGTATTATTATTGTAAAGTTTAAAATTAATTGATTATTGAATACTTTGAAATCTTGTTTTGTAGAATTGAACATGTGCTATCAAACTCCTTACTACGCATATCCACAAAGACAATATTTTCCAAGAAAGTATCCTGAGTGTAAATTTCATAACATAGCAAATTTTACTTAATTTTAATATTTATATGACATAATAATTGAACTCAATTAAAACATGCCTTCATTAACGCAAATATGCGTTTAAAAAACAATAAATTTATATAAACTTTCAACTGTATCATTTAATACAATAAAAATATTTATATAAAACAAAAAATTAAAGTAAAAATTACTCAATGACATTTGTTATAATCAGGGTTGGCCCTCAGTTTCGTAGTCGTAGGAAAACTACGAAATACGAAACTACGAAACTCAATTATTTTGAATATTATTTTGGATAAATTTATTTAACATTTAAGAAGATAATTCTCTCTTCTCTTCATCAGATAAATCTGAAAGGGCCTTCTTTATGTCTTCCTCTTCCATTACAAAAGAATTTTAACCTTATCAGCGTGCAAGTGTCTTTTTAGTACCAATGCCGTTGATTGAAAATTTAAATTAGTCTTATATATCTTTGATTTTGAAGATTAATTTATTTTATTTATCAAATAATAATTTCTAAAAGCTTCTTTTAAAATGATAATTTGAGCAATCATATAAATATATAAGTTGTAAATATATAAATTTTACAAGGTATTTATGGGCAATTGTATACATCTTATAATACCCCCAATAATAGTTTCGTAGTTTCGTAGCATCAGTTGAGAAAAAGCGTACGAAATGCCAACGCTAGATTCATATTATTCAAGCTATGTATGGCTTTATATCCTCGCATTGAAGGAACTATGAATGCTTATTTTGTATATTGAAACATGGGGGAGTTGGAGTAAGTAAGTTGTGGATTAGAAAACGAGGGAATTGCGTGATGCGTGAAAAAGGACTTGAACGCAGCCCACATATCAAACTACTTTTAATAACAAAATCCCAAAATTCCGAACCAAACCTAAAGGAAATTCAATGGCTATTCCTATCCCGCAATTTTTATTTACCTTCTTCCAAAACCCTTTGCAAATAAGAATATGATAAACTTACCCAATAATCCCAGTATTCAAACAATGTGTATATTTCAAATTAATAATAATCACCCATTTATACATACAAGTAAACACCAAATGCACGCATTCTTTAAAATCGAGAACATTTAAAGTTAGTAAGAACCATTAAGTGTTATAGTTTGATAATAATAAATAATAATACTAATAATTCCACATACATATAAAATTACCGAAATGTAATTAATTTCTCACTAATTTGATTAATTTAACAGTTTCTGGCATAAAAGAAAAACCACGCATAAAAATGCTCAACATTTTTTACATGCCTAATTGTTCTCATTTTATTTAAAAATGGTTTAATTATACGATCATACTTAAACAAAATGTATATCATATGTATAACAAAATATCAAAATGACTTGTATTACAAAGTGTACATCTATGTACATTTCAAAGCTGGTATAAGATACGAGCAATCGTGTTGCGAATAATAAATTGTGTTGTTTAGAATGTATGAATTGGTGGCTATACGCAAGGTGTTGTATAATTAAATCTAGTCTTTTGAATAAGTGAAAGGAATAAGGTTGGCCGTTATGGAATTCCTTCCCAATTAAGTTGGGAACGAGGAGCCAACGGAGCTCGTTCTTATCTCACACTCGCCCCTGTCGCTCCTCGGCGACAAATCCGACCAACAAGAGAGGAATAATACAAAAAATAAAGAAGAATCGATCCGAGTTCACAAACCCTCATGTTTCTTCTATAATATTACCTTTCTCCTCTTGAAATTCAGAGAACTAGACCCCTTACCTTTCTTACATATATCAGGCTTTTTTCAAGACGCTGTTTTCCTTCGTCTCGAGACGTTATCAGAAGAAACACTGAGATATACAAAGCTACTTTCCATTACAATCCTCCTATACCCACTTATTTTAACATGGTTATACTTGATAACAAAGGAGAGAATCATTTTCTCAACATCATTCATCAATTCTCAACGTGAAATTGGAGAAAAGTTTAGAAAAACAATTTTACTTTTCTCTCTTATTATCCTAATGAAACTTTCTCTGAGCTTTTTTATAGTAAATAAAAGCGTGTATAATAAGTATAAATAAAATGGACCTCTTCCAACAAGACAAATTCAAATCTTTGCTATAAACGTGATTTTCTATTTATCAGAGGAAGATCATTTTTCTCACAAATATTCCTTCAAGACTTTTTTAAATTTTCAAAAGTTTTGGTCAAAGGGGTAAGTAGTAAGAAGAAAGACAAAATGAGAGTCATTTTTGAAAAATAATGAAATGGTAAAAGGAATGAATTTAAATTTTAACTATGAATGACCTAAATTAATTAGATTAAAACTTTTATTTAGTTTTTTATTTAACACTATACATATTTAGCAATAGGAATTTTACTCAATTTTGATTTACAAAAGGACTGAGGCCTTGAGAGTTGTAAAAGGTTCATTGAGTTAGAAACTCAAGTTGTTCTAGAAGTAAAGAAGGAAAGAAAGACGGGCCTTCGTTGGGAGTGACAAGTTAATTGAGTTTATCGACGGAAGACCAAAAGAACCCAAAGTGCAATTGAGAAGAAGGAGAAGATTGAAAGAAATATTTTAAATGGCGAGTGCCAATACAATCAATTTCTAATTTTGGAACTTTCACTTCCTCCTTTGCCGCGCCGCATCACCCGAAATACTCCTCACGTTGCTCTCCATATGTTTCCCTCCTTTTTAATGGGAAAACTCAGCTTTAAACCAAACAATATTCGGATTCGGAATGAAAGGATCTCCAAACAAAACTCGAGATATACCAAATGCTCAATTCTCACAAAGCTCCGTTTTCATTTTCTCAAATGCTTTTTTAAAAGAGCCAACTTTGATCTGTATGGACAGATGAACTCGAGAAAGTCAAATATTTGGTCGCATGAAAAGGTAAACAAGAATTAGAGTCTTGATATTCAAAGAAAGCGAGGAATAAGAGTGTTTGAAGATGAAAGGATGCGGTGCTTCCCACAGGTTATTTGGCTCGTCTAATTGCCTAATAGAACTCAAATTCCCTTTTGATTAAAACTTTTCCACCTAACGAAACGGAACTTTCAAATCATCCCAGTTTAGGTCGAATAGCAAAAGAGCCATATGAGTTGAACAACTATTTAGTTTTCAACCAGTCCGATGAGCATCCGAACTCCCAAAAGGTAGGCGAAAAGCAGAATTAGGTTTTCCTCAAAGTGGCATCCATTCGAACGTCCTTCCACCAGGGAGAATCTCATTAATAGGACACACTCACACAACTTGAAATCCATTCAGGTTCCAACCATCATCATCACTTTCATCCTCATTCGTCCAATAAAGAGAAAAGGGTCCTATGAAATGTATCAGAAAGGCCATAATGATCAAAGGCCTCAATTCTGTTGACTCAAGTCTCCTTCACAAATTCCTAATTAAATCCTCACAAACACCACAACAGTCAAAATAATCTGAGTGAGCACCAAAACTTAAACAAAAGAAAGTTTCATCCAAACTTAATTAAACTACAGCCCCTATGAAATATAAACGTTTAAATTCCACAGCTTGACCAATTACAAAACAAATTGTGAATTGAACTTCCGATATTAAATTAAGAAAAAGTTGGTTGTAAAAGTCAAAGAGGAACTCGAAACGGAAAGAAAGGAAATGGCCAATCGGAAAGGAAATCTCAGATTCAAATGGCTCAACTAATTAAACCCCAATTTAAAACTCTTTCTTCCTCCAGTTTGCCTTATAATTATTTATTAAACTTGACGTCTTCCATTAGCACATTTCCCTCCTTAACGACATCGACTCGAAAGTTTCTTTACTTTCTTTAGATTAGAACGCGCTGGAAGAATAAAGCTAAAAAACAAAGATCGGGCAAAAAGGTTCTTCATTTATAATTCACTATAAAGTAAAACAGTAGGAGACTCAACCTTCAAAGAAACACAAAAGCATTTTCAAGACCCAAATAAGGATTTAATACAGAGCGGCTAATGCGTGTGAAATATTTTGATCAAGAAGCTTTAAACTCTCCGACTTTCCCGTTCTGACTATAAATTAGTCGAATTACCCGCCGCTCATTTGCATTAAGCTATATGAAATATTCAAACACGTCTACCGCAGTCAACTGCGGACTTGCTGCGAGACTCCATTGGTCATTTCTTCATCCCAACAACAAGATGAATTATGATGAATTATAAAACAATATAATCTTTAAATTCTAACTTTTCAATTATGCTTTATTCTCAAAATCAAATAGTTATGTTACATTTGTAAGTAATAATGAGAAGGAATTTTTTCTCAATAATGATTTCTAATTATGCGGTCCTGATACTGGACAATTCCCCAATTTATTCTCCCATCCCATGCAAAAGTATAATTAATGGGAGTAATTACGTTCGAATTCCATTCTACTATTTCTCGAATATCTCAACATTGGATCACCCCTTCTAGATGAAAACACAAAAAGATAAAAATTCCTCGAGAGAACTTCACTATGAAATATTTATTTTGTATCAAAATCGGATAAAAAGAACCGAGAATGAGAAACATATATATAATTTTATATTTTTAGGGGCAATTTATAGTTTAAGTTTCAATCTTTCAATATAATTTTCTACTATACGGTAATATTATATTAATGAATTTTCCACTTTCTATTGGTTCAAATATTAATGTCCCATTAATGCAAGGGTGAAGGGAAGTTGATCTTTCATGATGAACTTCCGTTTCTTACCTAATTCACTTTTTCTTCTCTTCTGACTGGGACGTGATAAGAAAGCGGAGTTCCTAAAGGATAAAGTATCTGTTCGAGCTGTGAGTTTATGAGGAGTTATCGAGGAGATCCTCGGGAGAATCCCAATAAAAGGCCTCTCACTCACTCCACTTGGCCGGGAGATGAACGGGAGAAAAGTATTAAATTAAAAAGGAAACAGAGGTCTTTTGTTGACTTTCCCCATTTCCCCTCTGGCTGTCCCTTTAGCCCTCCATGGGCCCAAAATTACTCGCTAAATGCTCACAAGAACCAACACTTGTTCCAAAGACAAAAGTTCACAAGGGCACAAAACTCATTTTTAATTATGAACTACGATATGCACGAGTCGAGTCGTTTGGTTCGGTAGAAAATGTTCTAAATGGGAAGAATTCATGTTGGAGGTGCTGAGGAAGTTTGAACAACAATCCTCGGAATTCTCTTTCACTCCCTTGAACAATGAAAAGTTTACGAGCAACATCGGTGGAAGTGACAGGTCAAGGAAATTCTTTTACAACACTAGATCCTATGTGACCCTTTCCAGACACTCGCCCAGTTTTTTAATCTCACGAGTTCAAAAATGTAAGAGAAACTCTTTTTATTGTAAGTGATTCGTGTCAATTATAGAAAAACCTGAATTTCCTTTAGGAGGAATCCCCAAACTATCTAGAAAGAACAATGAAAGAACAGAACAGAGCAGTAACAAATGGAAAAACTTTTCAAAACTCCACAACAATACAAATCACCATTTCACTCTTTCTGAATTTTCTTTATCTTGAATTTAAATTTAAAAAATCCCAATTAGAATTCCAACAGTCCGTTGTGTCAAACTATTGGTCCTCTCAATCTTCTTCTCTCATTTGAATCTCAAATTGAATTTTGCAATCTTTCGGAAATGACAGCCGATCCGGGCATTTGTCCCTTTGCAATTCGAGATATGTGAAAGTGCGTGAAAGATATTAGTAATTAGGGAGTCAGCTGTGGAGGAAATTCACCCCATGGCGAATCCCTTAAGTCTTGGCGAGGAGCGCCGTGCCTGCCTGCATCGCCCCGAGAAATCATGGAGAGACTGAGGGCCCTCGGCGGACAGCGACGGAGCAAATGCATCGCATCGAAACAGACTTCGGTTACTATGCACCTCCGAGCCCCGCAATTACCACACATTTCGCCGTGGTTAATCTATTTGAGGTCCTTTGGCTCATTGAGTCTCTTTTCTCTCCAAACCTCTTGCTCATTTCATCTCATGAATCTGAGAGGATCCGCGGAGACAAAAGAAAAAAATTATTCCGTCATGATGAACCGAAGAGAGAAAATTTCTTGGTTTGGCCAAAATGCTTTACACTCCTATACCTCTTTACTTTACATTCCTATCCCTCTACAATATATTTATATTCCTTCGCATACATCGCAAGAGAAGACGAAGATGGCCAAAATACACTTTAGAGTTTACATATATATCAAAGGGCTGAGGGGAGCTATAGGGGAAATATAAAGAACAACTTGGTTCGCCCATCGATCCTCCGATTTCCTTCTTGCGCACTCGGAGCGAGACGACGAGGACGAAGAACATTGACTACATCATTATTTTCCCAAGTCGGCGCATGAGTTTCTTTGGGCGACAATGAGACTCTTCCAATCCCCATCTTCGCCCTCATACAATTCAACTACAAACTCAATGAGACTCTAAATTAAACACTCATGAGAAATGTCGAAAAAACGTATGGCGAGAAGCATTTTCGAAAATATAAAAAACAATACATAGTAAATAGGTATTATAATAAAGAATTAATGTCTTAAAACGAAGAAGTAAGAAAAATCCAAAATGTACATAAATGATAGGAATATGAAATGCACGTATATCATGCTTAAACCACTAGAGGTCTTTTTCATCCGACATAATTACAAGGCTCAGGACTATTAACGTATAGATGAAAGAAATGACAATTCAAAGTTTACAATGACATATAATGTATTGCGATCAATGAAAAGCGTTGTAAACCTTGGGAAGATCTAAACTACCTAGTTCCCAATTAAAAATACATTTAGTAAAAAAGTAAAAATTCATTACCTTGCAGCAATTCCGTTCGGTTGAATCTCTTGTATGAAAATCCCAAGTTCTCCTTTTTCCTGGCTTTTCAAACCCACAACGCTGAAGCCGAGTGAACTTCCCTCAGGCTTAAAAAGCTAAATAAAACAATAAAATTAGGAAAATTTCAAATAGGTAATGGTATATGATATGAAATTAATAAATGAAAATTAAGAATATTTATTAAATCATATCTTACTTGAACATTATGAATTTCCCGTCCAAGTGATGCAGTTTGAATCACTCGTTTGTATTCCTCGGCGTATGTCGGAGTTGCAATAGGAGCTGGAGGAGTTTCATCAAACTACAAATTATAAAATGTTTAAAATACCGATTTAATAAAAAAAAGCCATGATTTTTAAAGAGTACTTTATAAAATTAGTCCCTATTTAATGAAAGATGAATATTATTCCCTCAATTCAATAAAATTACTTTGAATGACTTTAATAATTCAATTAGAAGGGTTTATATATGAAAAATTCAATTTTTAAAATTGCCTTCGGTTCGATTCTCGGACTTTGTGACTTTGGGGTTTGTGAGGCTGAAATAGGAATTTTTCCAATTGGAGTTGCATCAAACTTGGCTCGATTTCCATTTGGCGAAATTTTTAGAATCAAATTTCCCTCAGGAGTCAAATCGAAGTCATTTGTTGCCACCGACGGATGTCGAATAAGCTGACCTCCGAGATCGCCAATTGAATCCTATGAAAAAGAATGTAAATATGTTTTGTATTTATAATAAAAATAACCTAAGCTAAATAATTTTTTTGATTGATTTTGTTTACTCACTTGAATTTTGCAGATTTTTTGAAAAACAGGACTTGTGAGAACAGAAAGCAGAGTATTAAGATCCTTGTTGATCTGAGTGAGCACTTTTGGGTCGGAAATGGACATTGTTGACCCTCTTCCTGATTGTGTTGTAATTCCCGACGAACCTTCCAGACGACATCGACCCTGAATTTGGTCGAGCAGCCCAACGGCACTCCGGACCTCTGTAATTTTCCCAATATAATGCTATAAGTTTACCATGAAAGCATAAAGAAAAATAGATTTAATCTAATAAATAGACTAATGAATAAACCTATATAATTTGAATTGTTCAAATGCTTGACAATGAATTTAAAATGTAAAATTGTATGAAAATATTAAACTTATTTACAATTAAAAATAAGATACCTGAATAAAGAGGCATTTTATTTTCACTTGACCATTCACTTTAAAAGATCTTTGAAATATTTAATGAATTCGGTTGAATATTTTCATTTTAAAAAGAAAATGACGTTGAACTGAGGATTTTTTGAATTTTAACCAAGAGAAAGTATTAAACTTTAGAATCAAAAGTGCTGTCTCTGTAGAGTAAGGTAGGCAGATTTCAAAGGGGTGGATGGATGAAGGAATTTAACTGATTGCGAGTCCCATTTTACAAGATAGTCAAGAACTAAAGCCTCGCCCCAAGGTCAAATTCCAGTGGAATCTCCAATCTTGGCTCCGAAACTCTCAACCAACCACGGACTGCTCCTTGAATTCAATGAATGAGACCTTATAGTTAAGGTTTTGCCGACGAATGCTTGGGGAGAAATGAAACTTTGAAAAACACAAATAGACACCAGACCTGGGCACTTTGGGATTTTAGAGCCCAAAATCACGATCCGTTCCGGTCTATTCCTATCCTGTCAGGATCGGATCGGATCTTTTGAATTTTGTTTTCTTTAAGAGCGGATAGGATCGGATCATTCGAATTATGTTTTATCTGGAATTGGATAGGATCGAATCCTTTGAATTCTGTTTTTTCTGGGATCGGATAGGATCAGGCCATTTTATTTTTTCTATTAAGATCGGATTCAATCGGATCTTTTTGAACTTTTCTCTAAGGGGTCGGCCGGTCTCATATATAGATCCCATATATAAAATGAATTGAATTGACAAGTTATAAAATTTAGAAAATCGTTTTGATAGAAAAGACCAAACATATTTATTTATATGAGAATGTGTATAATCATTTTACACATATCTTACATTGCATAATATCTATATAAATACCCATATATTATACTATTAGTTATCCATATAAATATATAAATTAGCTTAGACGAATTTACTGATGCTTTAAAAATTTCATTCCCTCTATCTCAAGTTTCCATTTACATTTATTGCATTTACCATTTTCCTAAAAATGTTTGTTTAATTATTTAATAAAATGGTAAACCGGAAAGCTGAAGGAATTATTAATGTAAAAAAGAAATTCATTTAATCATGAAACAATTATCGAATTTCTGAAGGAATTTGAGGTGAAGTTTCATTAGGATTAAGAATTCCCGTGTGCAAATAATAGTAAACAGTAAGTGGAATATAATTAATTCATTATTATATTAATATTTAAATGATAATTATAATAATATCGAATTTTTAAATCCAAATCAATCGTCATCATCAAGTTCAACGCAGGACAAACGATTTACGTACGATTTACGAACAAATTGAGAAAGCCAAAATAAAACACTAATCATTATGTCTTCCTTCCTGAGATGTACAATAGAACCGGTCAACCTTTCATGCAATGTCTTGCTTTCTTGGCTAAAGAAAAAACAAAGGTGAAGAATATTAAATTACTATTTGGAACCTACGCTAACACCTTCATCTCAATATCCCAAATCTAAAAATTCAGTATTCATTAATTTTTTGACACCGACAATGAGGGCAATGAAGAGCTTTGTGAAAGCGATGACGAGTTTGAAGATATTTATGAAATTGAATTGAATTGAGTCAGAAGATGAAAAAAGAGATATTTGACAAGAAATTTGGACAGTTTTCACAAAAAGAAATTGATGAATTTCTCCCAACGCTCAGACTTTCTTGTCTTTCGCACAATGGCCAAAGGAATGTAAAGCATTCCATCATAAAAGAATCCAATGCTAAAATATAATCAAATCAATCAACCTCATTGCAAAGTTTTTTCGAAAGTCCTCGAAATAAACCAGAAAATTACGTACCGAGTTGGCTCGTTTATATGAATTGGAAAATCGATTATTGTTGATGACAAGCCTCCATTAACCTTAAGTACAACACTAAGTATTGGCGTGACACGGTGAAATTATTTATATGATGCTGCTGTCCGGTTTACTTAAGTAAATATTTAAATTATACTGTAAATGACTTTTAAACAACAAACTAGTTTTGAGATTTTGTTAATTTTTTAATTGAAATTTTAGGCTACTTTCTTCGAAACGGTTGGTCGACTTTGTTAGAAGCAAAAAGAGAGAAAATGAAAAAAGTTCCGATGATTGGAGATCTTGATGCTTAAAAAGAATTTGTTAATCTTGAAGCCTTTTGCTCTACTCACGGATAAGTTGTAGACAATTAATATATACTTGAAGTTGTTTTCTTTTAAAAGTAAGTATATAATTTGTAATTATATATATAATTTTTATATTGATTTATGTTAAGTACAAGGAGGAGAGTATGATATTTATCAAGTCTCAATTGCAAATTGAGTCTCAAACAGTTATTTAATATAATTATTTATGTCTATTATGATTGCAAATTAATTTTGTTACTAGATAAATAAAGATTAAAATAAAAGATTGTACTTATGAATGATTTATTAGCGACAAGTTTAACCAAGCGTGGTTAAGCTTTAAAACTACTTATAATACTTTTATAATCGATTTAACTTTTTTGACATATTCGTGAGATCGGGATCGTCCATGATCGTGTCTATCCCAGGATCGGATGGAATCTTTTGAATTCTGTTTTTTCAGGGATCAGATAGGATCGGATCTTATAGGTCGTTCTAGAAGGAACAGATCGTCAGGGATCAGATAGGATCGGATCTTATAGGTCGTTCTAGAAGGAACAGATCGTCAGGGATCCGAACGAATCTTTGCCCAGGACTGGCTGACACACATCCAATGAATGCATTATGTATAATATAAACTGGATATAATTTCTCTTCATAATTTCATCTTTCATAATTTGTCATTCAAAACCACCAATCGTTCCTGAATAGACAATTTGCTAAATTATCTTTTTCACATGGTTCACCTTTTGCCATTGCCTAATCAAATACCCGTCTCTTAATCCAGAAAAAATCCTACATAAACCCATAATCTTCATCCTCAATGTCGAAAAACGGTCCATAAATTTTTTATATGAAAATTATATTTATGATTGCAAATTGCATTTTAAAAATAAAGCTAATTTGAAAAGAACGTTGATTTAACTAGAAAAGTGTATTTGTTGTGGCTGCAGCGAGCGAGTGACATTAAGCCAATCGCCCTCTGGTGCCTCGCGTCAATTCCTTCGCCTCCCTTGAGAGCCCCCGGTTCCCCACACACAATCAGAAACTCACAACAGCCGACGACCATCGGCGACTTCCGACCATCTCAACTCTCTGCCACGACTCTCTAAGTTCGTCGCCCCAATAATTAATACCTGCATTTAATTGACTGTTCAAATTGGTCCAGAGCTAGGGAATTTAAGTGGTAGTTGTTCCAGAATTTAACGATGGAAGAAGGAGACGGACGCAAGGATTTGCCGCCTGCCTCCCCCGCCGACGCTCCAATGCCAACTCTGGACCCCCAAGTGGACGAGGAAGACGAAGAGGAAACCGAATATGACGAAGCTGAGGAAGACGAAGAGGCTGCGGCGGAAACAGAAGACGAGGAAGAAGAGGAGATTCCCGATGACGCTGACGGCGACAATGTCCCTGCTGAGACCTTGCTCGAAGAGGAAGACGATGAGGAGGATTTGACTGAAGAGGATTTCCTTCCCGAGGAGACGGAATCTGGACCACCGAAGATCAAAGAGGAGGAGGAGGACGACGACGAGGAGGACGACGACACGGGACCAGTCCCGAGAAAACGCTCAGCTTCCGTCTCGTCTGAAGACGGACCCAAGAGGAAGCTTGGACGAAGTCTGAGCTCATCAGCACAAGCTTCGACCTCGGTAAGCCCATTAATAGCATTTAATATTCTAAATTAATTAACGGGTTTAATTCTAATTTGTAATGGCACTTTTTGCAATTTGTGTTCAAACTTTATTCAAGATTGTCGTTAAATTGAGTGACTGACACTTTCATAATTAATTAATTAGATTTTAATTTCATAATTAAATATTTTGCATGAATTGAATGATTGAAGTTTAAATGAGTGATTTTATTTTGTGTAGGGCGAAGGTCATGACAATTACTGCTGGGTGTGCCACAAGGAAGGAGTCTTTTACCATTGCAAAAGTTGTCCCAGATCCTACCATACCAAATGCATCACTTTGCCCGACTTCCCCGACCCTTCTATGCCTGACGGAGACGAGTCCAAGTTCTGCGTTTGTCCCGAATGTCTCGTCGTCCTCAATGCGGAGAACGTCGAGTCAAGGTCAATTGAACATCCATTTCATTCCTCAAGGCTTTTGTACAAAACACATGACGTAGGCTTTCGTTTCAAGGTCATTTTCTCCTTTGCTCCCTCTTCATTTTCCCTTATTACGACGCACTGCTTATATGCTCCTTCGAATCTCCCCTCTTTCCAACTCTCCTTATCTTTGGATTTTCAACTAATTGACACGAAAAGTGAACTTATTTATGAAATTATGGTTGAAATAAAAATGAAAGTCATTTTGATTCTTTTAGATCCGAGGCCATGAAGCAGCTGTCAATGGACGAGCTGATGAATATGCTCAAGTACATTTGCGGTCGGATGAGGGCCACGCCTGGGGTGTGCTAATTAATTCAAAATACATTATAGTGCATATTAATTATAGTTTATTTATTAATTAATTAACTTTTAACTTTAGTAAATTGTATTATTAATAAATAATACGTTATTTGTATTGTAGTCAGAGCCGTTTTTAAAGCCGGTGAATCCCTTGGATGCTGTAGACTACCGTGACTACATTGTTCATCCCATGGACATTTTTACTCTTGAGAAGAATATTAAAATGCGTCATTATGGCTCAACAGAGGCATTTCTCTCTGAAGCTCAATGGCTCGTTCATAATTCAATCATTTTCAATTCTTGTGAGTTTTCCCAATTTCAAGTTAAATATTGTCAGAAACTTTTGAATAAATTTTATATTTCTAATAATTTACATTAAATTGATTTTAATTTCAATTACTTTTAATTCGTAGCCTCGTCGCCCTACACGGCTGCCGCAAAACGACTACTAAAAGTTTGCAAGCAGGAGTTGGCTGAAATTGAAACTTGTCCTGAATGCTACAACAATGCTCATATCAAGGCTGACACTTGGTTCATTGAGGCTTGCGTAAGTTTTAAAAATTGCAATTATAAATTTTTAGTTAATCAAATCCAAAAACATTGATTAACTTCATTTTGATTACCTAACTAAATAAATATTAAATAATTGCTCAATTCAATAAGAAATGTTTAAATGTGCAGAAACGCCCACATATACTCGTTTGGGCCAAGTTAAAGGGATTTCCATTTTGGCCGGCCAAAGCGATGAAGATCAAGGACGAATCCGTGGACGTTCGATTCTTTGGTCAACATGATCGAGCTTGGGTGGCTCTCAAAGACTGCTTTCTTTATTCAAGCGAAATGCCCTCTGCACCACCCAAAAAAAATTCAAATCTCTTAGCTGCAATTGATGTGAGAACACAAATTGACTATTTTCAACTAATATTAAAAATCTGTTTAAATAAAACTTTCCAATTTCTGACCATCTAATTGTAAGTAATAACCATTTTTAATTTCATTAGGAACTCAATGCTCATGTTGAGAAATTGAAAGAGAAGTATGGCGAAGTTGTTTTCCATCCTGCTAAAACACATTTAGGCCCTTCGCTCTCCATTGAACAAATACGAAAATTCACTCCAAAAGTAAAAATTAAACTTTTTTCTTTAACAATAAGAAGTGTTTAATGAAGTTTAATTTCAGTACGTTCCTGAAGAACCTTCAAAACAAAGAGCGTCGGTTCCCATCAGCACCAACAAAGGGAAAACAACGCTGACAGCCACGCCAGGAAAATCCCCGATTTCCATCACCATCTCTCTCAAGTCCAACCCCACAATTGTGAATTCACTCGGCACCGACAAACCAGGAAAAGACGTGAAGATAAAAGAAGAAAAGTCGCCAAAACCAAGTGTTGAATCACAAGAGACTCAACCCGCAACCCAAATTGCCCACGAAGAAGCAGAAGACGAGGAAATGGAGGAAGAACCCGATGAATCCGAACTTCAAATAGCAGAGAAACCGCTGGAAAATACCTACGAGGAAGAATGCAAAGTTGAAGTGAAAGGGGAAGAGAAAGAAGAGGAGGAAATGGACGTTCCGTCTGGGGAAATCCTCGCTTCTGCTCTTGGGCTGAGGAAGATCCAAAGGAAAAACAGCACGACCACCAACAATTGGAACGTCAAGGTGGAGGAGAACGACGAAAGTGTGGAGAGCAAGAAATTGAAAATGGCGCTCCAAGGGGAACACCGCGAATTAGTCAAAGACCTTCCCTTGAAGGTCGAGCTACGGGTGAAAGAAGGGGAGGAAAAGCGTCCCGTTGGACGCGTCTCGACCATTTTCCCGTCGAACGTCCGCGTGTTGGAGGAGGACGAGAACTTGGGCGAGGACGAAGACGAGGGAAGTTTGGAGCGCCAACACCAGCTCATGCAGATTTCCTCGAAGGCTCAGAGCAAGCCGGGCTATCGGTTCAACATCACGAAGGACATTTCCATCTCGGCCATTAGCGAAGGGGAGGAGGAGAACGAGGGAAAATTGAGCAAGAACCAGAATCAGCAGTTGAAGAACTTGCAAGCGTCGCTCAATTTGCCCCAAGGGATGCAAATCACGTCGGCTGTGACGAATCCGAAGCATCGCTTCCCGCAGGATCAGACAGTTCAGAGGTTTTTGGCCAAAGGAGATATTCATGCCAGGGCGTCGATCGTCAGAGCAGGCCAGACGGGACAAATGAAAAATATAGGAAATCCAGCTATGAAACACAGAATGGGAGCGTAAGGCTTAAATAAGGGTTTAATTAAATAGTCTAATTAATTAGCTAATTTATTAATTAAATTTAATAGTTACTATTATAATTTAAGCGTCAAAATTTTAAAAGGTATAATTTACTAACTTTCAATTTAGTTAACTTTTATATTTTATGTTAACAGTGGGCGCACGAGTCACCAACAACTCCAAATGTTGAAGCGAAGTCAAGGCAAAGGAATCGTCGTGGACTCCACGTCACTCCAAAGAGTCGACGAGGCCTTTTGCGGGTCAATGTCCGGGGGTGCCATCACGCTGCCCGGTGGGACCATCACCGTCACGCCGCTCTCGTCCTTTCCCTCTGGCCAAAACGGCGGGCCCAAAACCGGCTTGATGGCCACAAATGGCATGACCTTGATGAGCCCAGATGGTGGCGGCTCGTCGCCCATGAATCCCTCTACCTTGATGGATCGGTCCAAAGGGAGCAAAAAGGGACGACCGAATTTGCCGCCCGCCTTGGCCGTCCAAGTTCAAAGTCTTTCAAAGGGAGTGATGGATCTGGTGAGGAACGCGGTGGAGGCTATGGCGGCAGAATTCCTGGAAAACGGCTCGGGTGGGAGACCTGATCCAAAAGCTCTTCTAGCTGAGAATGAGAAATTAAAAGTTTATTATCAAGCCGAAATTTTGGAATTGAGGCATAATCATGGTAAGTTCAATTAAAAACCCCTTTAAATATTTAACTGTAACTTTATGAAAGTGTCTAATTATTTTCAATAAATTATTTATTTTAATTTATTAAATATACATATATATCAATTTGATCATTATTAAATTTAAATATAAATATTACTAATTTTAAATATTAGTAAAGATGGATTTAATAGTAGAGTTTGACTGGCTTTGACTTCCATTTAGATATCGCAATGAGGGAATTGAGGCTGAACATGGAGAACGAAAAGAAGCGAGCTGTTGGAGAAACGCGAAGGCAATTGGAACAAGACAAGAAATCCGCTGTGGAGGAGACGAAGAAGAAGCAATGGTGTGCCAACTGTGGAAGAGAAGCCCTTTTCTACTGCTGTTGGAATACGTCTTATTGTGGATATAATTGCCAGGTAAAGTCATTTGAATGGAGCTTTTGGTATAAGTTACTAATGTAGGCCAAACTGAATTTCAATACTAGTTAAGTATTGTTTTTTTGGTCAATTCGAGTGTGTTGATTACGAATCTGAAGTCAGTTTGTTGCGGTCTCATAAAAATTACAGAGTTCTGAGCATTTAAAGTTTAAAAGTTTAAGCATAGGAATACATGGTACTGTCCATTACATTCTTAACGCCTATGTTCTATTTCATTTTGTTTTGTTACAACTACTCCTATAGTAATTATAAGGTAAATTAACAAATCCATTTCCATGCACATTTTATTAAACATAATTTAAGTTTGTTTTGATTTATCGTATAATTACATTAAATTTACTATAGGAGTAGTTCTAACAAAACAAATTGAAATAGAACATACGCATTAAGAATGTTATGGACAGTTCATTCAATTATTAACCGTGCTCTATCCTTTCATTTCCTTTTTTCTTAAATATAAGATAGAAAATTGCAATTCGAAACACTTTATAAATCGCATCACACGCTTTAGGGCGAGTCTACGTTAGGTTAGGGAACGTTTTCGATTTACAATTTATCGCGGGAAACATTTTTAATATTGTATTTAAATAGGGGAAGGTTTTGAATATCCTATTTAATTAGCAAAGCGAACACTTAGTTGCTTTATTTTTTTAATGGATGCTTTAGATGCTTTATTTAATTTAGCAATTAGTTTGGTGGTTTTTTAATTAAATTTAATCTTGAATTAAGTTTCTTTGTAATCCAATCCTAAGTTTGGGTCTAAGTGATATAGTCATATATTAATTCAAGAAAGGTATTTAAACCGTAAAATTAAGAGGAATATTCAGATTTTCAATTCAAAATAGAAA